>CAUYLG010078466.1:0-44864 GCA_963573385.1 Cacajao melanocephalus | reverse complement strand
GTTCCTATTTCTTCATATCCTCTCCAGCATCTGTTGTCTCCTGATGTTTTGATGATCACCATTCTAACTGGCATGAGATGGTATTTCATTGTGGTTTCAATTGGCATTTCTCTAATGACCAGTGATGATGAACTTTTTTTCATGTGTTTGTTGGCTGCATAAATGTCTCCTTTTGCAAAGTGTCTGTTCACATCCTTCACCCACTTTTTGATGGGGTTGTTTTTTTCTTGTAAATTTGTTATGTTCTTTGTAGATTCTGGATATTAGCCCTTTGTCAGATGGGCAGATAGCAAAAATTTACTCCCAATTTGTAGGTTGTCTGTTCACTCTGATAATAGTTTCTTTTGCTGTGTAGAAGCTCTTGAGTTTAATTAGATCTCATTTGTCTATTTTGGCTTTTGTTGCCATTGCTTTTGGTGTTTTAGTCATGAAGTCCTTGCCTATGCCTATGTCCTGAATGATATTGCCTAGGTTTTCTTCTAGGGCTTTTAAGGTTTTTAGTTCTTACATTTAAGACTTTAATCCATCTTGAGTTGATTTTTGTATAAGGTGTAAGGAAGGGATCTAGAGTCTGCTTTTAGGTTTTCTACTAGAGATTTTATCGTTTTAGTTCTTACATTTAAGTCTTTAATCCATTTTGAGTTTGTTTTTGTATAAGGAGTAAGGAAGGGATCCTTTCTGCTTTCTGCATATGGCTAGCCAGTTTTCCAGTTACCATTTATTAAATAGGGAATCCTTTCCTTATTTTTTTTTTTTGCATGTTTGTCAGAGATCAGATAGTTGTAGATGTGTGGCATCATTTCTGAGGCTTCTGTTCTGTTCCATTGGTCTATATATCTGTTTTGGTACCAGTAACATGCTGTTTTAATTACTGTAGCCTTATAGTGTAGTTGGAAATCAGGTAGCCTGTTGTCACCAGCTTTGTTCTTTTTGCTTAGGATTATCTTTGCTATGCAGGCTCTATGTTGATTCCAGATGAAATTTAAAGTAGTTTTTTTGTTTCTATGTTTTTCCAATTCTGTGAAAAAAGTTAATGGTAGCTTGATGGGGATAGCATGGAATCTATAAATTACTTTGGGCAGTATGGTCATTTTCGTGATATTGATTCTTCCTAATCATGAGCATGGAATGCTTTTCCATTTGTTTGTGTCCTCTCTTATTTCTTTGAGCATCCAGTTTCTTTCCCTTGCTGTTGAGGGGTTGTGGTTCCCTTGGGGGAGAAGAGGCATTCTGGCTTTTGGAATTTTCAGACATTTTGTGCCATAGCTTGCTGCTATAGCAAGCAACAGGAGAAGGAACTGAGAAGCTCAGTGCAATGAGATGTTAGAATGGACATATACTTTTTAAGGCTGGAACTCACCAGTTATTTTAAGGGAGGGAATGATTTTTCTGTAGACTCTATAAAACAGGGATGAGAGTTGGATAAACTGTTATAAACCTGGGTTTCTATATAGTTGTGAGAGTTTCCTAATATAAAGAAGCCATTGTGGTGTTTCTAAACTATCAATAATAAAGTGAATTCAATTGTAATAAGCAACAATGTAGTAAAACCAGGGTCATGGCTGACATTGAACTATAGAGATTTTTAATAGGATATAGCATCCTCAGTGGAAAGATACACAAAGGACAAGATAGATGACTCAATCTCTATAACCAAGCTGTACAATCAAGATGAATTGAGGATATATAATTAGGAAATTCTGAACTACCACTAAAATGTTATGATGCTGTACTTACTCTCTAGTCCTGGGCCAATTGTTAGATTCAGAACAAATTGACTGGAGGTGTCCAAGTTCCTAGGTGTCCAAGTTCCTAGAAGGAAGGACCCCAGAGAACCACAGTATATGTAATTTGTAATAATTCACCTGGCCTCTTCCCAAAACTATTCAGAACAATTTACTCCAGAAACAGTACACTAAGAAATGGGAATATGTAAGTATTTGATGAATTGTTGGACACAGAATCCTAGTTGATGTTGATCTATGGGACCTGAAGCATCATTGCCTTTGTACAGTGTGAAGCCTGGGTGTTAAATAGAGAACTGGTTCAAGTATGGCTTACAGTGGGCCCACTAAGTTCGCTGACTCATCACCACCTAGTCCTCATTTTCACAATCTCTGAATGTTTAATTTAATTGAGCATATTTGTCAGTAAACCAGTACTCAAACTGTTTTCTTGGCCTGTTTGATAAGATCTAGCATTGTGAGTAAGGCCTGCAAAATTACCCATTCCCTCACCAAGTTACAAATAAAGATAATATCACATACCATGGGAGATAGGAGAGGTTAGTACTACCTTTAAATACATAGAAAATTAGAAAAGTGTGGTCTCCATTATATTCTCATTATTTATCATGCCAGTCCTTACAGGAATAAGATGGATTCTACAGCATGACAACTCACTACTTAAAATTTAAGTAAGTAGTATCCATATGTCTGCTCCAAAGAAGCTATCTCTCCAAAAGCATATTGACATGGCCTTGGGAACTTAGTATGTATTCACTGACAGTCAACATATTCTTCTTAATCCTTACAGTTCACATTTACACAAAGATACATCAAGACTACATTAGCCCTCTCCTCTCACAAAATACTCCCAGAGAATCTAGACAATCAAGACATTCAACAGATTATCAAATTGATTCACTCTATCAATGACATGATAGTTAAATCAACTAAGCAAAAAGGGAAAGTATGTTTAAGGACTTGACAAGATTCATGTGCTCCCATAAAGAACTAAAAACAGAACTACTATTCAATTCAGAAATCCCACTGCTGGGTATCTATCTAAAGGAAATGAAGTCATTATATGAAAAAGACACAGGTATACACGTTTATGGCAGCACAATTTGCAATAGCAAAAATATGGAACTAACCAATGTGCCCATCAACCAATAAGCAGGTAAAGAAAACGTGGTATATATACACCATGGAATACTACTCAGCCATATAAAGGAACAAAATAATGTCTTCTGCAGCAACTTGGATGGAGCTGGAGGCTGTTATTCTAAGTGAAGCAACGCAGGAAAGAAAAACCAAATATCATATATTCTAAGCTATGAGGATGCAAAAGAATAAGAATAACACAATGGACTGTGGATACTCGGGGGTTTAGGAATTATGGGAGAGAAGTGAGGAATAAAAAACTACATATTGGGTGCAGTGTACAGTACTTTGGTGACAGATACACAAACATCTTAGAAATCATCACTAAAGAACTTATCCAAGAAACAAAACCCACCTGTACCCCCAAAAACTATTGAATTTTTTATAAAAACACAGAAGAGTTAAAAATAAAAAAAAAAGCAAAAGAAAAATGCAAGTGCTTCAAAGTATAGGAAGTAAACACTCAAAAGCTTATGGGACTTACTTATAAATATCAGTGATGGTTTCAGAGATCCAATGCCCTGGGATGTGCTTTTTTTTTCAAAAGTAAAGTATTCTGCATCTTGCACTACTCAAAACTACCAAGGAAGCACCAGAACCTGCTAAACATTTTTTCATTTTAAATACAGCATATTTCATACCTGGTATTACTGCTTTGACCCATTTGCCAGGTGAATTGATGGCTGACAGCTCTTAGTGGAATCCAGTGCAGAAAAGGAATCTGCAACAGATGAAGACTATGATCTACTTGGACTATCTGATCCTGCAGAAATCATACCACTTAGAATGTATATCAAGCACCAATATGGTCATCATAATGTAAATCTTTAATTTTCCATAGCCAAGCCACAACCTCTTAAGCAGAGAATGACCCACAATGTGAAAACAGCATCTGTCATTATACTATGCACTATCTTGTACATGTCACCTGATTAAGAGATGTCCAGTGACCTTGGATTAATAATGTTCATCAGGTATAGATCCTGTCAAACCTACCACGTCAAAGGGTTGGGTAGTCTGAACAGCAATGCATTGTAAACCATACATGTTATATAATAAGTAGGTTACAGGTAGGTCCTGAGCACATAAAATGAATAAGCAAGTTTTCCAGATTTCTAACCTCCCCAATTTTGTCCCAACACATGTCTCTCAGCTCATATCTATGGGCGTGATATGTTTGGCTGTGTCCCCACCCAAATCTCATCTTGAATTGTAGCTCCCATAATTTTCACGTTGTGTGAGGGACCTATTGGGAGATAACTGAATCATGATGCCAGTTTCCCCCATACTGATCTTGTGGTAGTGAATAAGTCTCATAAGATCTGATGGTTTCATAAGGGGTCTCCCTTTTCACTTGGCTCTCATTTCCTCTTGCCAGCCACCATGTAAGATGTGCCTTTCACCTCTCATCATGACAATGAGGCCTCCCCAGCCACATGGAACTGTGAGTCCACTAAGCCTCTTTTTGTCTTTATAAATTATCCAGTCTCAGATACTCCTTTATCAGCAGTGTGAAAACAGACTAATACAGGGTGTGATCATTTAAAGCAATGATCACACTGATGGGGGAGGGGGTTAATTAAACAAATGACAAATAACAAGTCTGATCTTGGTTCACACATAGGTCAGCATATATTTAGATGCAAACTGAAAATGCATTCGTTATGTGCTACAACTACACTCAGATGGGATGGCCCCTTCTGACTAGCAGAGCTTGAACTTGACAAATTCAGATTAATCAGCTTGTCTTCAGCAACCGCGGTGTTTGTTTAAATTGGGCCATAATGACAGCAATAGACTTGTGGACACTCATTAAGGCTACTCTAGCTACTGATTCTTCTTAATATCCAATAGAATCTAATATTGGGCCTCTATTATAAAACCGTACCTAGAAGATACCAATGAGTTACCTTGGTGGCAAGTTGATTAAACTGAACTTCTTTCACCATTGTACTCTTTATTTTAATCAAAACAAACTCATTGTAGACATGGATTTGTCTTTCTTACACCCAGCATCATTGCCTAAAGATTTATGTAGTGATTCACTGATGTAAGATTCCTCATTACATTGCATTGGCCCAAGCAGATGATGTGCATTAATGAACACATCAACATGACATTCATGCATTCCATCACAAACCACACATCCAGCAACCTCTAACCTGACAGAGATATGAAACATGGTCTTGAGGGTTTCAACTAAGAGTTCAATTTGGAGATGGCATCTTACAAGGATGAGCAGTCATTCCTTTTGATGTAGTATACAGTCTACATCAATGATATGTACATAGTTCTACATAGACAATATGTAGAATAAATGGGTTGGGGAAACAAGGACTGTAGAAATAGCCTTGTTCACTGTCACTCTTAGTGTCTCACTTGGAATTTTTGATTTCTGCTTCCGGAAAGAAGGTATTCAACTCCTGGTTAACAGATGTAGAATTTTATAAGAATAAGCAAAAATGAAGTAACCAGACAATTACAAACAAAATGTAAAAATCACATCTTCCACTTAATAGTTTGCACATCGTGTTTCAAGAGAGGAGAAGAGGAGTTATCATACTGGCCTAACATTCAGAGGGAAGCAGACATGCTGTGACTCAATAGGACAAGAAAGAAAACATTTAGTATTTTTGTAATGTAGGTAATCCTCTTGGACGCTTTCTGTTATTCCCCTACTTAATTTAGAAAATAAATAGGTAAGAGCAGCCACTACAGCCTGTGAAGTGTATGGTGACCAGACCCATGTAGGCAAGCAGGGGAGTGGGATAAAGGTAAAGCGTATCTAAGCTAGGTAGTAAAGAAGCAAGTTAATATGAGTAAGTTACAACCCTGAGACCAGCTACATGTCAGGGGCTGTAGTTCATCCTACTATCTCCTTATAAATTTTGTCAGAAAAAAAAAAGGAGTCCATAATGAAGCCCCAAGAACCTATTCCCCAAAGAAATGAACTTATTATACAAAGCCAAAGGATATATCTTACAAAAAGGGCTGTTTTCCCAGCAGCTGAAACTGTCACTCGCTGGGAATATTTGGCCCTTGGCCAAACAGACCTAGCTTGCTCAAGTCTGCAGCCTGTCCTCAGGAAGAATTCTGTGCCCAGTGACTGGTCAAGGGTAGGTTCAAAAGATGACTCCTTTGCATTGATACGGTATATCACGGAAACGTTATGTGAACTTCAGAGCTCCTCAAGGAATTGCACGAGACTTCTGTTGCAACTGCTCCTTTTCCCTGCTCCCTTTCCCGGTCATCTTTCATCAGCCTCCTGGGTAAATTATCTGCAGGTAAATCTTCACCTAATAATTTTCTTATTACCAGACCTATAACAGGTCTCATGCACAATCTTTAATCAGGGCCAAAAACAATAAATTTGGTACTTTGACACCAATTCCTGACACCTGTTTCTTTTACTTGATTCTCAAACTTAACAAGAGAAATAGTTGTGGATAATTACAACCCTTATCCCACCAGAGATGCTCCTATCCAACAACTTTAGAAAGCTATAGTGAGGCAGTTATCTTTGACACTTGCATTCCCCTTTCATGGCCTCTAGAATTTAAAGCAGAAAAAAACAGGACACAGCTACAGAAAAAAGATAATGTGGCTCAAATCATGACCCTGATGTTGGAGAGAGAAAGGCTTCTTGTTTCAGAGATGATCACATCAGTGCCCTCTCTTCCCCTTTGGTAGTTTGACAGAGAGTTTGTTCTGAAAGAATGAATAAATTTTTTGAAAGAGAAACGTATCTATCTGATATCAACAGCATGATTTGAAAATTTTGTTAGATAAATTTTAGCCTAACGATGCTGTTTGCCTAGTCAGAAAGCTCCCCCTGTGACATGTCTCATTCAATATGTTCTGGCCTCCACTTGCAAGTCAGTTATAAACAGGTACAATATTACGAGATTGAGATTCTTCTTCCCAAAACGTTTTACTCATGCAACTGTCATGTCTCTGCACAAGACGATGAAGGGCCTGGCAAGGATGGGGTTTTGAAGCACACATACACTTCTCCATAGATTTTTTTTCTTTATTTTATTTTGTTTTATTTTTATAACAGACAGGGTCTCGTTCTGTCATCCAGGCTGGAGTACAGTGGCAGAATTAGTTCACTGCAGCCTTGGAATCCTGGGCTCTAGTGATTCTTCAGCCTCAGTCTTCTGAGTAGCTGGGACTACCTGCATGCGCCACCACACCCAGCTAATTTTGTGTGTTTGTTTTTGGTAGGGATGAGGTCTCACTGTGTTTCTCATGCTGGTCTCAAACTCCCGGCCTCGAGTAATCCTCACACCTTGGCTTCCTAATGTGCTATGATTACATGTGCGAGCTACCATGCTGGCAATAAATTTTTCATAAAAGAAGTTATACTTTCATCATATAATGCATGTACTTGTGTGTATATATGTTTGAATACATGCCTCATGCACTGCACATTACAAGCATTGTGAGACTTAGGCAATTTACTTAACCTTCCTTTGTCTCTGTCTCCTGTTTTATATAGGATGATTATAATAATCTCAAGGGAATGTTTTAAAGATAAACCATTGTGCTCATTATAGCACAATGGCATAAAAAATGATAGCCAACTAATTGTGCCTCATAAATCCGTATAACACACCACTGCTACCATCCTCATAAGCTACTATTTCTTGTAAAATAGTAAGATACCATCCAATCATATTACTACATTCCTATAATCCAGTCCTCCCTGTTATTTATTCTCCATACCGTTTTCAGGATCAGCTTTTCTAAATATACATCTAATTGTATAACAGCATTAGAGCCTTTTTTTGACTTTCTTCATTATGAGAATAGGGGCCAATGTTCTTATAATTTTCAATAAAAATTCTGTAAGATCTGACATACGCGTCTTTTCAGTCTGCTGTTGTATAATAATATCCTCCCTCTTCATCCTCTGATCTAGCCACAATGATCTTCTCTCAGTTCCTTTAGGAGACAAAGCTCCTTTCATCTCACAGCTTCTGCAGACATTATTTTGAGTGCCAAAAGTTCTCTATCTCTTTACAACTTGACTCCTAATTATTCTTCAAATAACAATTAAAATGTTATCCATGTCCACATTGCAGTTCTCACCATACAAGATTAAATACCACTATTGTCATTTTCTCCTTAAACTCAAAAGTTTTCCTTCTTAGCATTTACCCCAGTTGGTCATTAAACTACTCTCACTATTATATGAATAGTTATTTGCCCGACTGCTACCAGACTATAAACCATCATATCCACATCATATCCAGCAATTCTAGGAGACTGCCAGGAATGATGATCTCAATTTTTTTGAATAAATAGGTAGATGGAAGAGTGGATTAATGAAAGAAGCAAAAATATGATCTCTCAATAATTACATAAAAGTGTGATTTCAGATGATAACCACTGATTTATTTGATTCATTATTTCTAAAGATCTTACAAATTGAAATGTTTCTAAATGTATAATGGGCTATAAAATATCTCCTCACAATTCTGCATAACATTTCTTCTTAATAAAACCTATGTGTGGTCACTGAGAAAAAACTAACATAGATTGCAAATAAGATTCACACTTCCATGTACTTTGAAGTCCTATAGAGATCATTGGGGAGAAATATAAAAATATAAAATTATTCAGTGTTCTACGAAAGATGAAAACAAAGCAATATACTGAAGTATGACTGAGTAGCAACTTAACTTTTGATTGAGAAAATACATAGAAAGGTAATTCAAGGCAATTCTGCATAGTATTCATTCCTAATGAAACCTATTCAATTCATTCAATAGTATTTATTTAGTGCCAAATATGTACCAAACACTGTATGGTCACTGAGAAAACACCAGAATACACAGCATATAAGATTTACAGTTTTGTATACTTTGAAGTCCTGTAGAGATTACGGAAAAAAACAAAAAAAAATATATGAAACTGTGCAAAGTATTCTACCAGGGATTAAAATAAAGCAACATACTGAAGCATCACTGAGTAGCAACTTTTGATTGAAAGGATACATATACAGGTACTTCAAAGCATGTGAGTTTTAAACTAAATTTTAAAAGACATTATGTAATGTGGGATGCCATCCTCTAAAATAGCCTCTAATAATTCCCTACTGTTTGTATTCACACCCTCGTATAATTACACCTTCTCATGAGTGTGTTATTTGCTTTTAGTTAAGAGAATACAGCAACAGTGATTGTATGCCACTTCTGTGATTGAACTACAAAGACAGTGATTTCCAGCCAGCTAGAAGATTTATTGCCTTCCTGGATTGTGTGCTTTGATGAAGCAAACTACCATGATGAAAAATCCCATGTGGCAAGAAACCGAGGGCAGCCTGGACCAACAGACCTTAAGTCCAACAGCCTGCAAGAAACTGAATTCTGCCAACAAACAAGTGAGACTGGAAGCAGATCCCTCCCTAGTCAACCCTTTAGATGAGATTCCAGATCTGGATGTCATCTTGGCCATAGTCTTGTTAGAGAACCAGCCAAGCTGCACCCAGATTTCTGACCCACAGAAACTGTGAGATGATCACTGTGTGTTATTTTGTGCCACAGAGTTTTAGGAATAATTTTTATGAAGAAATAGTTAACTAACATAGTTTTAGTTGTCTGGAAGAGAAAAAATTCTGGACTGACAATGCAACTACTGAAAATAACCCAATCTCTGATGAAAGCTGGCTTTTGTAGGAATCATAACAATAGCCAGTGTAGCCAACAAATAAGAGATAAGATAGAATATGGTAAATGATACATTCAAATAGACAAGAACAGATAAAATATTTTGTCAGCCAATATAAGGAGTTGACGTTTCAAATTAAAAGCAATAAGACATTTAGAATATTAAACAAGTGAGTGAGATATTGTACTTATTTTTCTTTTAAAAAGATCACTTTGGCTACTATGTGGAAATGGATTATAGGAGAATGGAAGTACTAATATCCTTTAAAAGTCTATTGAAAGAGTCCACAAAAGGAGTTGTCTGTAACTTAGATTTGATGTTTTAGTGGAGTTTGGAAAGTGTAAATATGTGCTTGAGATGGAATTCACAGTCTTACTATCTAATTAAATCATTGACAAAATAAAGATCCTTAAAAATAAGCAGTCCAGGTAGATGAATAAGAAAATCCTAAATGGTTTTTTACAGTAACTATTTCTGACATAAAATTTACATTTCTGTGTAGTCAATTTTATTTGAAATTTAGTTGATTTGCCTGGTTATATAACTAAACAAATTTTATTCAAAATGGTTCATTAAAAATTGTTACTGATTGTAACAAATTAGAATTAACTTGGTTTTTTTTAACATCATAATAATCAATATCATTGTCAACAAGTCATAATGTTGGTCATAGGGTTTTGGTAATAGAATTAAGTTAGAAACCAGATCAATAAGCATTATTTTATATAAAAATTGGTTGATTTAAAGTGTGTAACAAAGAAAGGCAGTTTTTATACTTCTGAGTAGTGTAAAAATACACAAACATAAAACCAAATTATTTGAAGCCTTCATTTTATTAGAATCTTACTTGGCTAGATTATTTTCTTTATTTGTGTTGCAAATTACCTGACACAATGTACATAAAAATTATGCAGGTATCTAAATGTAGCAAGGGCCTGGTATCCTAGGTAACACTGCGGGGATATGAAAACTAAGCACCAAACTGAAAACTAGATGGGTCAATGTTCAATTTATTCTTAAGGTTTAAAAGTAAAGCAGAAATCTATATTTTACAAAAATGAAATCCCTCCATATCCTTTGATTTATTTAAATGTCATTAATGGATTAGCTCTGGCAATGTAATTGCTAAAGCTGACCATTATTTTATACTTAGACTGTGAGGATTAAAGTGAGATCAAGTCAGTACAAGGAGAAAATGATCACAATTAGTCACTTATGCTTATATTTACTTTAATTAACTTCTCTTTAGACTTTCTATTCTTTAGAAATTTCCAAATAAATTTCACAACTGAGACTCTTATTTAACAACGGCCTACATTCGTCTCTGCTCTCTTCTCCACTTTGATTTCTTCTTTCCTCCCTCAGACATTTAACTGTCATTCTTTACTAAAATATTGTTAAACATATGTTTCTTTTAAAGCTCATTTCTGAGGGTGTGAACAATGCATTCATCAGTAAAATAGGAGTAGACCATTCAATTTTTAAATACTACCCTGAAACTATGCCAGATATCTTTCAAGGTAAACTTGTTAATATAGCACATACCAATATCAAGAAACATTTTGAGTTTTATTAAATCTAACAAAATGTATGCTATCAACACCATCTGTTAAAATAAAATTATATATTTTCCTATAGTCCTAAACAAGAAGAGCAAAGGAAGAGGGCATTAGAGTTATATATGTGGTCATACTGTCTGTTGAGTTCTATGCTGGCTTTTTAACTGAAGTCTATCTTCATGTTTGAAGTTACATAAAAGGACCAAATTGACCCTATTGAATTCCTTACCAAGTAAATCAAAATCTAATCAAATTTGAATGTCAGAAACACTTATGGAGGCAGCAAACCACCTTGCCATGTAAGTACCTATGCAACAACCCTGCAGAATCTGCACCTGTACCCCAGAACCTAAAGTACAATTAGAAAAATAAAATAAAATAATGCTAATGATCATTGGTGATGTGCGTGTGTATATATATATGTATATATATGTGTGTGTGTTTATATATGTATATATGCATATATATAATGCTAATGATCATTGGTGATGTCAGTGTTTATATATATGTGTGTATATATATATATACACACACACACACATTTTTATATGGCAAATATATTAATATGTATGTATACAGCCTTTTTATTTTGATTTGTACCCAAACCTTGCTAGATAGATAAATAAGAGATTCTTTAAAATTTTTAATTCCTGCTTTTCTTTTCTTTTTTTTATTCTAATATTTTATTGTACTTTAGGTTCTGGGGTACTTGTGCAGATCATGCAGGATTGTTGCATAGGTACACACATGGCAATGTGGTTTGCGACCTCCATCCCCCGTCTCCTACGTCTGGTATCTGGCATTTCTCCCCATATTATCCCTCCCCGACCTCCCCACCCCTACACTGTCTCTCCCTTGTCCCCTCAACAGATCCCAGTGTGTGATGCTCCCCTCCCTGTGTCAATGTGTTCTCATTGTTCAACACCCACCTAGGAATAATTCCTGGTTTTCTATAGAGACTGGTCATTTGAAAGATCCAAACGTTGTAATTACAGATAAATAAATACATTTTAAAACATTAAAAAAAATAAATAAATAAAAGGAACAATGGGTTTCAGACATGATTATTTGTAGAAGAGGTATAATTTTCCACTGAGGCACTACAATTTTCTTCTCACAGAATTTATTTCTTGTCACAGAGTAGAACTCCATATTTGCCCACTCTTAACAACATGAAATTCTATGTGATTGGCCTATGAGATGCCTGTTCTATGGAATATAATTCAGAACACATACTGCATGAAAGCATGGCCATCACCTTGTTTAACTAAAAAGAAAAGTGAGGTGAAGAAGGAAGGAGAGAAGAAGAGACAATATTTATGTATGGAAAATTGTAAGAATAAACTATCAATGAAAGAATTTTTACAGCAGGAGTTCCACATTAAAATTAGCAACATAATAATGTTCTTCACAAATCAGTGTTTAATGACAAAAATGATCTTAATCAACAAAATTCTGTTCAAACATTTTGAAGGCCAGAATTTTAATTTAAATTGCCTTGATGATTTGGAGAAAAATAGCATGAAGACTATTTTAATATTGTGGAGGATGTCAGTATGCCAGGATATTTAGGGAAGAAAGAAGCATGTAGCATTATGAGAGCAAAGTAAAACTGAAAACTTTGAATGCCCAAGTTAAGCCAAAAGTTAAATATATTTGCATCATCAATGCAAGGTTAATTGAATTGTACAATCCATGACACAGAAAAATGTAAAGGGTTATGATAAGCATCCAAGATATATTTAATGATCTTAGATAAGCTATTTATCCACCCCTAGAATGTCTTGAGAATTATGTAGAATTGGTAAAGAGAAAGCACTCTGGAATCTGTATTTAGGCAAGTAATGTTTACTAATTCTTTTTTCTTCCTTTCTATAAATTGCATGTTTATTCCCTTTTCAAACATAAGTGTTTTACCATTCAAACAAATAAAAAAGATGGCTAAGAACTGGAAATTATTCAAGGAAGAGTGACAAATGTTTAAGAAAAAAAAACTTTTAATAAATTACTTTAAATGGAAACTCCAGGAAAAAATAATTCAAGTTATATCATAATTAAATCTAAGAAAAAAAGTTTTTAATGATTAGATGACAACTGTCTCTAAATGATCCAGAATGAAATTTATTATCACATTAAAACAATTGATAATTCAATATAAGTATTTTAACTGTCAGGTTTTAAATAAATGGATATCATTCATTAAATAATAGAAATACATTTTTTTCATAGAAATGCTCTTAATATTTCTGTCTGGAGCATGAAATGGACCAGTCCTAATATTCTCTGGAGTCTACTTCTTAGTGTGATGCTATAACAGCTCAACATTGTCAAACTATTTCTTCCCGTCCTCCTCCCATTTTTCAAAAGTTACTATTTTGATAGTTTTTTTTATGTTCTGCAATTGACAGAAATTTAACGAATACATTCCATTGTATAGATCTGACTGGCTGAATTACTTTGGGCTTTGTAATTAGAAGTGTAATAAATCTGAACCAATGATTTTGTCATAATATACTGAAGTTACCATGCCCACAGAAGTGAAGCTTAAAAGAAATTAATGACATTTTTTAAATAATCTAGTAAAATAATATGATAGAAGTAGAAATAAGATGTGGCATAATTGATCCTATTCCAATTCCAACTAACATTAGAATTCTCACAGAATCACTAAAAAACTGTACATTTTAAAAATCATTAAAGAAGAGAGATGAAAAGAATCTTGAGAGATTTTTTGATGCAGATTTCTAGTTCCTAGATAGAAGAGAGTGCCTATGCCAATGCAGTTTCTTGGAAGAGGTGCTGTATATAATGCTGTTTAACACTAATCTTTATTTAAAAGTTACAGAGATAAAAGCAAGGATATGTATTTCTGTTTTTCGAAATTGTCTACATTATAATTGTTTCAACATAATTGTTCTAGCACCTTGACTGTTAGCCCAGGAAACATGATTTGGATGGAATTCAAATTCTCCATAGAACCAGTTTTCTGTGGTTCAATACATATAGCTTCTCCACTTTCTGAATTGATAGAGCTTCTTTTGTTCATATAGTACTGAGAAAAACTATGTAAAGTCATTTCTACTGAAATAACATGATTTTCTCAGAAAGAGATCTTATGTCAGAACTAGGATTAGCTTGTATTATTAAGCATTACTGTGTACCAGAACCTTCACATACATTATTTTTAATCCTCAAAATGTGGTAAGGTAGAGACAGGAAAAACAAAAAACACAAAGACTTTAAGTAATCTGCCTAAATTCACATAAAAATTGGGATTAAAAGCTAAGGTTATATAACAGAAAAACCTTTAATCTATACTCATCACCTCACAATGACTTCACGGAAGGAAATGGTATCTCTTGAGTGGTGACGGCTCTACTTCTGTGCTTTTTTGAGCATTTAACGATATAACCTTATTGTGGATGACTTTTCATTCTTAAAATTCATCTGATAAACCTTTTCCTAAGCACCACGTACTGAGTAGCTTTCAACACAA
The DNA here is from genome assembly GCA_963573385.1 of Cacajao melanocephalus. Taxonomy (NCBI): domain Eukaryota; kingdom Metazoa; phylum Chordata; class Mammalia; order Primates; family Pitheciidae; genus Cacajao; species Cacajao melanocephalus. The sequence continues at coordinate 30,249 of CAUYLG010078466.1, read as the reverse complement.
AATTGGATGCATGTATAAAATTGTTTTTTCAGCAAGAAAATAAAAATCAGCTAAACAACTGACTAATTTAATATTAACTCAACACATTAAAGACATCTGAGAACTTTAAGGAGCATTTATTTCACTATTAATGTCCTATTCAGGCTGTCCAACAACAACAAAAATATGAAGCACAAAAATATTTTTTAAAGTCTCTAGAGGGAAGCAGCCATCAGAATTAGCTTCAAATAATTGGAATTATCAGACAGAACATTTCATATAGCTATGCTTGATGTATTAAAAGTTTTAATGAAAAATATAACATGAATTCTGAAATAGGTAGTTCCTGTAGAAAGAGGAAAACTATCAAGATAATTAAATGGAAATGCTAGAAATAAAAAAAAAATCCCACAGTGACAGAAATGGAAAAAAAATCACATAATACAGTCAAGAAAATCAATGAACTTGGAGAGAAGTCAGTAATTATTACAGAAACTAAGAGGCAAAGAAGAAAAAAAAACAAAGAAATAATAAATGCATCTTATCAGAGTATTTAAGAGCTGTGATGTAATATTAAAAGACACAATAGGGCAGAAGAGATATTTGAATAAGAATTTTAATTTTCCAAAATATGTGACAGACGTGAACCACAGATTCAAAATTGAAGAACACCAAACTTTAAAATAAACATACACGTATACCTCAAAACCAAACAAACAAAAAACCTAGGTATATTATATTTAAATTGTTGAAAAATACAGTTGAAGATAAATATCTTAAAAACTATGAGAGGAAAATTGATATACTCCCTATAGAAAAATAATGATAAAGTTTATCTCAGAATTCTCATCAAAACTAAGCAAATTTTTAAAAATAAAGTGACAATTTTGAAATTCTGAAAGAAAAATGCCAACTTCCCTCAAGTCCATACCTAGAATAAGATTAACCAAACACGAAGAATGCCAATGCAAGGACAAAACTCATGTGTAGAAAACAACAACAAAAAATTACCCATGAAAGAAACTAATCTATCTATGAAGTAGCTTTGCCCAATCACCGAAAATTCTAACACTGAATCAGAGTAAGCAGTCAGACTTAACTATTTTTTCATGAAACACAGAAAAGCAAGGAACATTTTAAATACCACAGTAGTATTAGAAACAACAGAAGAAACCATGTAGGAAACTATATAGAATAAACACTTATTTTTTTTTTTTTCCAAAATAATTGCAAGTAAAGGTTTAAAAAGAATGAAAGAAAAGCTGTACATTTTTAAAAAGACAGGAATACAGTAATGGTTTTACCAAAAAAAAGACATGTCAAAAGTTACTGAGTTGTACACTTGAAGTAAATATAGTTTAATGTACCTAAATTATACTTCAATAAATTCAGAAGAAGAAAAAAGATTTAAAGAAATAAAAGGAACAAAGACTCTCACAAAAATACAAATGAAAAATTAATTGCCAGTTTATCTACAAGAAGGCTTAATATGAAGAAATATGATACAGGTCAAAATCCCAATCTACATTAAGAAATACAAAACATTGCAAAAATAAAAAACATAAATACAGTGTTAACTCAATTTCTCCCCAAATAACTAGTAAATTATAAAACAATGATATTTTTAATTTAAACATTATTATTTAATTTAAACAATAATGTTTTTAATTTAAACATTATTATTTTATAATTTACTAGTTATTTGGGGAGAAGTTGAAGTAACACTATATTAAACATCATTAAACATTATTTAAACATCATTAAACAATGATGGCAGCAGGGACTGGTAGAAGGAATTAGAAAAATAATATTAAGTGGTCCTTTGCTACACATGAAGCAGTATAAAATTATCTAAAGGTATGCTTGTTAGAGTAGGTAGCTAGGCATACATGAGCAGGGCAAGAGAGGGACCTTGCTCAGGAACATCAGGTGACTATCAGCTGATGGTCAGTTGGTTGTTAAGGTTTCTTTCTAAATAATAATTGGTCTCAGTCAGTTCCAGGGAAGGGCAGTCTCCTGATAGATAGAAAACACCTGACACTGATGCTGATCATTAGCAGCTTCCTGATAAGATCTTACAAGCTGGGTGAGTGGGCTCAAGCATGCACACTAAGAGGTAAAATGGCAGTCTAACTGGTATATGACCTTTCTCTAGTAATGCTCAACGGATAAGGGGAAAATGTCTTGATGAGTATGTGCACAATTTCAATAAACATGCTAGACATGTGGCCCCTCTCAGGTGCTGGCAGGCCACCACACATGTGGACTGCCAACTCCAAGGGATGAATCAAGGAAGAACAAACACAAACCCCAGAACCATGTCAATGTATAGAACCCCCAAGTCAAGGGTCTGATGGAGCCTTGATCTCTCAAGTCTCCTGCTTGGCCCTCTTCTATGCCTACTTTGCTTTCTCTTGCTCCTGCTCTAAAATTTGCTTCTGTCTCTCACCCTGCCTTATGCCCCTCAGCTGAGTTCCTTTCTCTGAGGTGGCAAGATTCAAGTTGCTGCAGACCTGTGTGGATTCACCACTGGTAGCATACTTTATTGCAGTCACTCAAATATATTCCCCAGTGGTAAGACATCTCTATGCTTCACCTTCTTTAGCTGGAGGTATTCAACCCCTGGACGTAGTTTTCTTCCAGCCTTTCATCTCCTGCTTGCTAACCCTCAGAACAATTCTTCTCAGCCATAGCGGCTCTGCACCCACTGACTCATCTCTCACATCACACTGAAGAATGGGAAGGACCTTAGAGTCCACACTGAGTAGACCTGACACAACCATAGCCCTCTTGGATTCAGTAATGGTAACTGTATCAGTCTGTTTTCACATCACTGCTAAAGACATACCTGAGACTGGGCAATTTACAAAAGAAAGAGGTTTAATGTACTTAGCAGTTCCACGTGGCTGGGGAGGCCTCACAATCATGGCCGATGGCAAAGAGGAGCAAGTCACAGCTTATGTGGATGGTGGCAGTCAAAGAGAGAGTTTGTGCAGGGAAACTCCCCCTTACAGAACCATCAGATCTCATGGGATTTATTCACTAGCACAAGAGCAGTACAGGAAATATCTGCCCTCATGATTCAATTATCTCCCACCGGATCCCTCCCACAACACAGGGAAATTCAAAATGAGATTTGGGTGGGGAGACAGCCAAACCATATCATTCTACCTATGGCCCTTCCTAAATCTGTCCTCATATTTCAAAACTAATCATGCCTTCCCAACAGTTCCCCAAAGTCTTAACTCATTTCAGCATAAACTCAAATGCCCACAGTTCAATGTCTCATCTGAGACAAGTCCCTTCTGCCTACCAGTCTGTAAAATCAAAAGCAAGTTAGTTATTTCCTGGATACAATGAGCAAATCTCTAGGGCAGGGGCAAAATGCCACCAGTCTCTTTGCTAAAACATAACAAAAGACACCTTTGTTCCAATTCCCAAGAAGCTCATCTGCATCTGAGACCACCTCAGCCTGTATTTCAGTAGAGTAAGGAGTAGAGTATTAAAAAAGCAGTAACAGCACTGGCCCTGAGAAAATGGGCTTATTACACTATATGGGTTTATTGCATGTTCACATCAGTTACCGTAGCCCTCTACTGCATTTGAGCTTCAGGTTATCCTTTCAGCATCATATTTCCAGGTGTTCACACAGAATACATTTATGTCACTGAAAATGTATCCAGGTAAAGAGCTACTTCTCTAACCTTGTGTTTTCATGAAACACCAGTGTCTATTTATATACATCTTTCTGTTTCTGCTAGTACGTACTAACTTAGTAGTCCAGTTCTGAAACTTGTTTCATGAGATATCCTGCCTGCAGAAGAGACCATATTTCTCTTCTTAGACTTTGCTAAGCGTTGAGCATATTTATATATTCGAGTCAAATATTGAAGATGTGAATGATTTTAAGAGAGATAGCATACTATAAGGCACTCACCTTAGATAACTTCTTTAAGTTGTCCTCATACAAAGAGAAGTTGGTGTCTAGCAACAGTGACAATGCAGCTTTTCAAAGTTCAAAAAGTTGGGGAACATCTGAAGTGCCGTATTCTCAGGTCAAATTTCCCAGGGATTTATGCAGCTTGTCAGGTTCCCACTCATTCAATAACATTTCTCTAATGTCAGGAAACCTCCAAAAGTTGAGCATTCATTATTGTTTGCATTTGCTTAAGTCTGGTGATGAAACCTTAGGCCTTCTTTTTAGTGCTATCTTTCCTACAGTTGCAGGTAATTAAAACTGCAAGAGAGTCCTTCTTGACTTTCCGGTGTATCCTGAGCTAATAATAGTTGGCTGAACTGAGCCTGCCATTCTTTTACCGTAAGATTTCTGGTATAGTTAAAAAAGGTGAGCCACCTCCACAAGCCTTATAAATACCTTGCCCCCATAGCTTTTAAGTGATAGAGCTATTACGTAAATCTGTATTCTCTTTCCACCTGATTCTCATTTAACTTTCCACAGCTGTGTCTTTAAAAACGTGGAAGTAAAGCAAACCAGGGATTATCAACACCTCATTTCTTGCCGGCAATGAGATTCTTGTTGCCATTTGACCTATGAAGGAATTAATTTCAGAATCCCATCTTTAAGGGTCTCCTTTCCATCAATACTTTCAGTACCAGCTATCTTGGTTTCGGTTCCTCCTTGAAAGTTGATACTGAAACAGGAACTTAGAATCACACAGGTTTTTGGGGTGGAGCAATAAAATAGAAGAAATGGGAAAATGAGACAAGAAAAAGGTAAAAGCCAGTGACTGAGCACTAATGCACTGGTTACTGCTGTGAGCAATGGGGCCTCTACCCACTCTCAGGGAATCAAACTATGTAGAATGCAGCTCACAATTATCCTCCCAGAGCATATGGGGAAGGAAATATCTATCCACTTCTGTCATTGGTTAAGACTCAATCCCAATGCATTAAATTCCCCTCACTTCCTAATTCCTCTAGTTTTAATCGAGTGGTGTTCCATATCAGAGAGACATGAGAGTGAGTACTTAATGCAGGAAACTGGCAGAGGTGTATGATTACTCATCCCTGCTGTCTGAAATCAGATGGGCTGAACGGATGTGGCAAGGAGCCTAACATGCTACTGCCGTAACCGCACAGCACCTGTGTTCCTACCCAGTGCCTAGAAAACAGTAGAATTTTAATGGTTTTTTATTTATCCAATGATTGATACATTAATATAGTCAAATTCTAATGAAACCATATGCTTAAAATATTAATTTAGCATAAACTACAATTTGTCGAAAGAAATCCTTTACCTATTATTTCCAAGAATTGATAAAAAGCGTCTCCCTCTCAATCATTTCTTCAGCTGTAAAGACTTAGCAGCCAAGAGCTATCTCCTTTAAACCATCAGTAAACACTGATTTTTCCGTGTCGCACTGTCTCATCCATTGGGTATGCTTTGCATCCTTTATTTGAGTAGCATGTTTGTCAGTAAGGAGAGTGACTGAATTCTGGCATGCATTAATGTGAAATGTTCATGGTATTTTTATCCTTTTGAGGCAAGTGCCTGTGATATATCATTTGACATTGATGTTCTAATATAGCTCATTCATGTCAGATTTCTTTAATCCCATCTACCTTGGCTGGGAAATCATTTGAGGAAGGTGGGTGGAGGTGGGGAAATCATCTTTATGCTTGCTCATGCTATAATTATTTCAGAGGCTGAGGAAATTTAACAATGTGCTGCACTTTAAGCACTTTGTGATAGTCATCATCTTTGATCAATGTTTTACAGCTTCACTGCTGATAGAAATGATGAAAAGCAATTATACAGCATTACTGTTGAGCTGTTATTCAAGGTCCATCATGTTTTTCATTCTTTTTCTCCCCCTCTGCTCTTAAGAGGAATATGTTTTATAACACTCTGACACAAGCTGTCATATTTTACTTTGAGTGGTTGCAAACCTCCTTTCTTCCAATTCAAGCCTTTGATAAAGCATCTACATCTTGAACTGAGCTACTTATTCTAAATAGGTTGTTTTTATACTGACTGTGATACTGTTTTTTCTTTTTCTTTCTTTTTTTGCATGTGTGCATTTGCTATTCTGTTTAGAACTTAGGTTTTAAAATCTAAAATATGACAACCTCTGAAACTGCTTTGCCTTATACAAGCATTAATTAACTGAAATAGAGAAATGCATAAATTTGTGTTATACTAGAGTGATGATTCATTGTATATACCGACTTTTCATGTACTTCGAATGAAATAGAATTGAACATGCATTAAATACCACATTTTCTAACTTGGACACATTATTTGACTTTCAGTAATAATGAATGTAATAGGATATTTTGATTAAGAACATTAATGAAATATTTGATTTTTAAGTTGAATTTAAACATAGTAATTTTTTAACTTTAATACTATACTTAGGTGAAGAACATCAATTTAGTTGTGATTACAGTAATTTTTCTATTAGTCATATGTGCATAGTAAGCAACAAATGGAGTATTCTGAAGAATTAATAAATCTTTGGGCTAATAATCTTATTGTCAAATTTATTAAATATTACTTTTAAAGAAAATGAATATTTTATATAACATCTTCAATGTTAAAAATAATATAAAATGTATTTCAATGACTAACAAAATATTTTAGAAAATAACAAGTTTTATGCCTTTAATCTTTTATATAGACAATTGCCACATCATTCTGAGTTGTTTGTTAGCATTTGTATTTGTTTGCATTTATTTTTATTCAGTTACTGATTTCTAACCTTCCTAATTTCCTCCAGAATTATAGGAGAAACAAGTTTTCCTAAGGCTCTTGGAGATCAATTAACACATTCTTATCTCTGTATTACCTGTACCTGGTACATATACTTTTCTCAATAAAGGTTAGTTAATCATTGCAGGAAGTCATAAAAACACCATTTGTTACACGATTGCTAAATGTGGCACTTGTCATTTGTCACTCTAGAACTCATAACCATTCCTGGTTCTTTTAAAATCCCATAGATATTTTCCAGTGCTAATTTAATAATCGTTGCTGATATCATTGTCATCCCCCCATGATCATTTTTATTGTAGAGACTAACTAAGGACCGTTCTGTATATGGTACCTCTCTCCCTAGCTTTCTTCTTTCCTTTATTACTTCCTTTCCTTCTACTCAACAAACAAGTATTGAGCAGTCCCTTTTTCAATTACTGTCCTTGATGCCAAGAATACACTGTTAAATAAAACAGGCAAGATCTCTAACATTTTATAATTCACTGCCTAGAAGAAGAGGCCACGAATAAATATGTAAATACTGTAATTTGGTAAATAGTGGGGGAGATAAATGAAGAGTGGATGGTTATGGAAGGACTTTCTCAGAAGGCCTCAGAAGGTGAGCACTGGGCAAAAATCTAAATGACAGTATACAAATTCACCAATCAGTTGTTGAGCAGAGTTATTAACTTATTGGGAAATTGCTAAATAATATTAGTGGTTAATTAATACTTACAAATGTCAAAAATATGCTATATGCTTTGCTGAAATTCTACACTTCAGATTTTATTTTTATTGACAAATTGAATAACTGAATCTCAAAGAAAATGAGATGAATGTGGCTTAACAATTCTCTATGAATTTATGTTGTGATCTAAGTTACATATTTTTAATTATATAATCATAAAATATCCTTGATAAGCTCATATATATACATATGTATTTTGCCTACTATACTATTTAAAAAGAACCCATCTCCTTTTCTAAAACATCAGATAAATATCTCTAATGCAGATTTTATGATTTTATTTTTCTCTTTCACCAATGAGCTTCAAAATAGCTACTCCCTTACCAAGAGATAGTTCTCGTATTAATGCATATTCCTCTCATATCTCAATCCAGACATCTTGTTAGTCAAAAGACGGGTACAATATTGTGTGTGATAGTTTTGTCTTCTATTATTTTTACTACACATATATGTTACACATAATCATACAATAATATGAAATTACTGGGTAACAGGAACTAAACAATGACAATGGCTTATGCAAATAAGGGATTATGCCTTTCATGTATTACATGGTAGCTGTAGATCTGTTCATTTGACTCTCCTCTATTTGTCCTCATTTTAGGATCCAAACTGACAGAAAAACTTCCACATATAGCAAAGTCCATAGCAAAGGTAAAAGAACAAGAGAGCTGTCAAAACAAAGTGATGGCTCTTAGTGTTTCTGCTCAGAGTCACCATACCTTCACTTGTGATCATGTTCACTGGCCAAAGAAGTGTCCCACTCCTACTGTTATCACAGGGGAGGGGAAGTAAACGCCTTTCACAGGAAGGCACAGCAAGTCACATCACAATGAATGGGAATATATAATGTTTTTAATCTTCTTACAGGAAGAGGAGAATATATAGGACATTTCCCTAAATGAAAAATAAATATTTTCCTACACATCTTAGACTACCAGTGAATTCTTGTTGTTTATAATTTTTATCAAAATGTTTTCTAAAGTAATTTGAGTTGTTTTTGGAAAAATTGCAAGCCTTATCTGCGTCTTAGTTTATTGTTCTGAATAAAGCTTATATGTATCCCTGTCACTCTAACATATTGTTTCTAATTAAGTTCTTACCATTCGTTCATATTTATAACTGTATTTCAAAATCTGTAATAATTAGAGAACATTGAATTAATCATTGGAGTCTCATTAGATGTTCCATAAGATTTACAACTCATTTTGGAAGTTTGTAAGAATGCCTATTTGTCTGTTTTACAAATACAGATCATGAAAGTAATCTTTCACCTTCATTCAGTTTACAGAAATTTATCTTTGTGCAATCTGCTTCTGCCATCTAAGTAGAACTCATACTTTTATCCTGCCTTGGTAAATGTTTTCTGATACAATTGTTTTCTTTTAATATCCTCATTATTTTACTAAATAATACAATATCTCTTCATTTGTCCAAGCTAGTTAAAGAATAGCTGTTCAATTCCTCATTGCTTTGATCATCACAAAAATAAAATTGCCAATAAAATATGAAACAAATTTATATAATCTGGTTTTTAGTTGAATGAAGCACAGAACAGATCTCCAGGTAAGTCTGGTCTCTTATTACTAATATACCTTGATCCTACATTTTTGCAATCTGCACTATGACTGTGGCAAAAATATTTCCTCCCTAATATTATTTGGCATTTAATAACATATATAATATAGAAATAAAACAAGAAGTTTTCCACTGTATTCACCCCTTTAGATTATACATTATTATCACAATGTATTAGTAGCCACACATATAAAAGTCTTGTGCCTACCCTTTGTAATTTTCCTTCTTTGAAATAAGATATATTTACGAACTTTAATCAAAAGTCCCAACTCACATGGATCAAATATATCTTTGTCTGTATCAACATTTGTTATAGTTTTTTTATCCCAATAATCTTCCTCTGCATTATATGTTTCTTTTTAATTACCTTAAAATTTATGAAGAAAAAAAGGATAGAAATATAAAATAGCAGACATATCTATACTATTCTATTTTACACTGCAGTTTTAAAAAATTATTTTTATGACCTCTTACCTTCCAGTTATTGTACAACAACCTAACTTGTTTTATTTTTAAATATATTTTTATTTTTTAATCTACTTTATTGAGGCATAATTGACCTTCAAATTCTGTGCATATTTAATATATACATTGATGAGTTTAAGGATAAGTATATACCAGTGAAACCGTCACCACCAAGGCCATAAATGTATGCATCACCTCCCAAAGTTTTCTTTTTCAACCTTTGTTATTATTTGTGCATGTGTCTGTGTGTATGTGTTAAGAACATCCAACATAAGGTCTACCCATTCTCCAGAATGTATTCATCTTGAGTAACTCCAAATTTGATATCTTAATTTTTTAAAAAATTAAGATATCATACACAAATAAATAAGAAGAGATACAGTGATTTGGATATAGTATTTGGGGAAAAGCAAAATTAAAAAAAAAAAGAAGCAACATAATAGAAAACAAGGCTTTCGATAAATGAGACTTGCAAAAACTGTATTTGACAGTTCTGCAATAGAGAAATTGTCTTCAGACAGGTCAGTGGCATTCTGTTCATGAAAGATAATAATTCATCCAGATATAAGACAAAAACCTGTTGAATAGGCGTAAACAAGAAGAAATAGACAAGACATTTTATAGCAGTCTTACCCTTTGCAAATGAAGATAACAATCAACAACCTTAGGTAATCAGTTTACCTAATTCTAGTGAGGATTTTTAATAGCTGAATATACAGCTTCTATCATATTTGTTGATTTATTATTTTTATTCATTTTCTATAATTGCCATAATCATAACTAGTCATACTTTGGCTAGATTTTACCTATAAATATTATATAATAAATAATAACATTAAAAATAACAAACTAGCCTACTTTCTCCCTTTAACCCATTCATTTAAATGATAGACATCATTTTCTAAATTATTTTATCATTGGTATAGAGGAAATTGAAACATTTAGCACTGGAAAATAGTACTTTGTACCACCAATAAGAAGCTTGCAATACTTTGTGACATTTGTAGTTAAAATTCTCAGCTGTTCTTCCTGAGAAGAGTGAGTTAGATATACATCATTTAATTTTTATCTATTATTGTTTTTGTTCTCATAAAACTAATATTAGTTTAATATTTAACATTTAGAAAAAAGTGAAAACAATGAAATAAAAATTCTTAATTTCAGATACCCAAAAACTATTGATGGCCATTTTTTAACTTATTTTACTCAAGTTATCTTTTCTTTTATATATTGAACTATGTGTATGTATGGATGTGATTAGTTTTATAGATGATAGACTGATAGATCCAGATGGCCTTATGATAAAATTATTTGATCTACTAAATCATAATTATCCTTTTTTTTATTTCCAACTTTTATTTTAAGTTCAGGGGTACAGATGCATGATGTGCAGGTTTGTTACGTAGGGAAATGCGTGTCATGGTGGTTTGCTGCACAGATAATCCTATAACACAGATATTAAGCCCAATATACATTAGCTATTCTTCCTGATGCTCTCCCTCCTTCCATTCCCCACCCTCAGGCAGGCCACAGTGTCTGTTGTTCCCCTGCGTGTGTCCATGTGTTCTCATCATTTAGCTTCCACTGGTAAGTGAGAACACATGGTATTTCATTTCCTGTTCCTATGTTTTTTGCCAAGAATAATGGCCTCCAGCTTCAGGTATGTCTCTGCAAAAGACATGATCTCATTCTTTTTTGATGGCTGCATAGTATTCTGTGACATATATGTACAATATTTTCTTTATTTAGTCTATTATTGATGGGCATTTAGGTTGATTCCATGTCTTCTCTATTGTGCATATTGCTGCAATGAACATACATGTTTGTGAATCTTTATAATAGAACAATTTATATTCCTTTAGGCGTATGCCTGGTAATGGGATTGCTGGGTCTAATAGTATCTCTGCTCTTTGGAGTTGAGGAATCACCACACGTCTTTCACAATTGTTGAACTGATTTACTCTCCCATCAACAGTGTAAAGGTATTCCTTTGTCTCCACAACCTCGCCAGCATCTGTTTTTTGACGTTTTAGTAATAGCCATTCTGACTGGTGTGAGATGGTATCTCACTGTGGTTTTGATTTGCATTTCTCCAATAATCAGTAATGTTGAGCTTTTTTTTTAATGTTTGTTGGCCTCCTTATGTCTTTTTTTGAAAAGTGTCTGTTCCTGTCCTTTTCACACTTTTTATTTTTTTTTAATTTTTGTAAATTTGTTTAATTTCCTTATAGATACTGCATATTAGACCTTTGTTAGATAGATAGATTTCAAAACTTTTCTCCCATATTGTAGGTTGTCTGTTTACCCAGCTGATAGTTTCCTTTGCTGTGCAGAAGCTCTTTAATTAGATTCTATTTGTCAATTTTGTTTTTGTTGTAATTGCTTTTGGCATCTTTGTCAAAAAAATCTTTGCTCATGTCTATGTCCTAAACAGTATTGCCTAGGCTTTCTTCTGGAGTTTTTATAGTTTTGGGTTTTACATTTAAGTCTTTAATCTATCTTGAGTTCATTTTTATATATAGTGTAAGGAAGGGGTCCAATTTGAATTTTTTGCATATGAATAGTCAATTCTCCCAGCACCAGCACCATTTTTTAAATAAGAAATCTTTTCACCGTTGCTTGTTTATGTCAGGTTTGTTGAAGATCAGATGATTGTAGGTGTGCAGTCTTATTTCTGTATTCTCTATTCTGTTCCATTGGTGTATGTGTCTGTTCTTGTACAAGTACCATTCTGTTTTGGTTACTCTAGCCCTGAAATATAGTTTGCAGTTGGTTAATGTGATGCCTCCAGCTTTGTTCTTTTTGCTTAGAATTGCCTTGACTGTTCAGGCTCTTTTATTGTTTCATATGAATTTTAAAGTAGTTTTTTTTAAATTCTGTAAAGAATGTCAATGGTAGTTTTGAAGCAGAGTATTTCCTTGACCTATTCGAGGGACTTGTGACAGGGGTGCTTCATTTACTCAGTTTGCTGCTCTCAACTTCTTGTGAGAGGGAGCACACAAGTGAACAACTGTGGGAGCTCTTGTGAACAAGTGCTGGAACCGGCCAGTCACTTCGGTGCTGGCAGGATCAAATTCCACTCACTTGGACCTGCTGTGTTCTACCCATTGCAGGAGGGAGCACACAGGTGAGTGGGTGCAGGAATTGGCTGGATGCTTTAGCACTGGCAGGAGTGAATTCCATGCAGGCCCTTCAGCAGCAGCAGCCAGGTGGGGGTGTCTGTGACTCAAAAAGCCTCAGAGGGAGTGTTGCAGTGCCCTTTCAGCTCTGCCACTCATGGATGGCTTAAGTGTTAACAGCCCAGTGGGCCCTTTGCCTTGTCACATAGGGCAGCTGCCCTCTACCAGCAAGGGCAAAAGGCCAGTGTGACAGCCTGTTGTATCTGCACTTGTGGCTCTCTATCTCTTGTCCAGCTTCCAAGAAAAATGAGGCAGCAGAAAAGATGATAAATGCAGGGGATTTTATTATTGACGAAAGTGGCTCTCAGGAGGAAGGGAAACTTCAAAGGGAATAAAGCAGATAGGTAATCTTCAGTAAGTATGGCCATCTTCAGTTGGATTCTTCTCCGAAGTTACGCCACTGCCAAGCTCCGATGTCCAGCCATAGTCCTGTCTCTTGGCTGAGTCAGAGATTTTTATAGGCACAGGATGGGACAGGGCGGAGCCATGGGTGGTTTAGGAAAAGGCAACATTCAAGTGGGAAAACAAAGATACAAGTTCTCACTTTGAGCCACAGTTTCAGGCTTTTTAGCTTGAAGGTTGGGTTTCACCGGTGAATTGCCCTTTTGTGCCTTTAATTTCTCTGCCCCCTTTCCCTGTCAGTTTATGGGAATAGCATTGTATCTATAAATTACTTTGGGCAGTATGGCCATTTTCATAATATTGATTCTTCCTATCTATGAGCATAGAATGATTTTTCCATTTCTCTGTGTCATCTCTGATTTCTTTGAACAGTGGTTTGTAGTTTGCCTTGAAGAGGTCCTTCACTTCCCTTGTTAGCTGTGTTTCTAGGTATTTTATTCTTTTTGTGGCAATTGTGAATGGGAATAAATTCATAATTTGGCACTTGGCTTGCCTGTTATTGCTGCATAGGAATGCTAGTGAGTTTGCCCATTCCTTTTGTATCCTGAGGCATCATTGCTGAAGTTGCTTATCAGATTAAGAAGGTTTGGGCTGAGATGATGGGGTGTTCGAGATACAGTATTATGTCATCTGCAAACAAAGACAGTTTGACTTTCTTTTTTCCTATTTGAATACCCTTTATTTATTTCTCTTGCTTGATTTCCCTGGCCAGAACTTCAAATACTACGTTGAATAAGAGCAGCAAGAGATGGTAATCTTGTCTCGTGCCAGTTTTCAACTGCTTCTAGTTTTTGATCATTCAATATGTTATTGGCTGTGGGTTTGTCACATACGGCACTTATCATTTTGACATATGTTCCTTCAACACCTGGTTTCTTGAGAGTTTTAACGTGAAAGGATATTGAATTTTTTGAATGCCTTTTCTGCATCTATTGAGATAATCATGTGGTTTTTGTCTTCAGTTCTCTTTATGTGATGAGTCACATTTATTGATTTTCGTATGTTGAACCAGCCTCACATCATGGGGATGAAGCTTACTTGATTGTAATGGATAAGTTTCTTGATGTGCTGCTGGATTCACTTTGCCAGAATTTTGTTGAGAATTTATCCATCGATTGAATCATAATTTTCAATACCTTAATACTATTCCATCACATTGATGTCTCATAATTTATTTTGGCATTACCCTAGTGGGAAAATGTAGATTTAAAATTTTTTTCTGCTACAGATATTCTTATTTCAACACGTTTTTATGCAAAATTTTGACAACAACTGTGATTATTTATTCATAATATATTACTACTAATAATTTCTAGAATTGTTCAGTATAAAAGGTTTGTTTGTAAATCATTGATGCATACTTCCAAAACTGCTTTCTGGAAAGATTGTACAATTGTACTTTTTTATCTCCAATGAGTAATATGACTATTATACTACAGCTTACCTGGAATTTAGTATAATTCATTTTGAGCACTAATTTTACATATAAAAAACAACACCCTGTTATTTTTATAAACAGTATTTGTTTTTGTTTTTAATTAATACTGAGCTCAGATATCTAAAGCATAGCCACTAGCTTTTTAGGCCAGAACTGCAGTTGTCCTCATCACCAAGATGTCAGGCCCCTGACAACTATAGCCTTTCTGTGAATCATCCCTTTTGCTTAGAAATAAGGCTAAATCTATTCAGAGACTAATTTATTAAATACTTAAAATAAATAAATAAAAATGTGCCTCCTCTCTGATCCTTGATATTATTTGCATTGGTAATATAAGTAGTAAACACCCCTTATCATATATTCTCTCCTTGTAGCCATTCCCACAGTAATCTGTGCTTTATATTCTTCAACTCAACCAAGGTTCCCCATGATTCTGAAATATTTCTGCTGTAATTAAAGCACAATAATATTTTTAAGAAGTTTATGTTCTGAATGATTTCTGTCATATCAATAAGCATACAATCAGAAGAACATCAACTACTCTGCTATTTTAACAGAAATAATTGAATATAAGATATTTTTCAACCAATGTCGAAGAAATTAAAAGATGAAAGAGGAAATAAAGTACAATCAAACAATGTAGTTCTAAGACAAGATTTAGGGGAACAAAGCAGAAATTTTGAGACTACTAAAATTTAGATCTTGGAGAAGGGAGTCACAAAAGCAGAACCCAGACATCTGCAGAGAGGATACTGCCTAACTGGAGGCGTTGCCTCGGAATCCTGAGGATGATCATATAGAGATGGATGTCCTAGTTCTAAGAGGCTCCAGCCAGCTGATGCTGGTGTCTCTAATAGTGTGCTATGAAGTTGATTATAGGAGTGATTATAAAAGGTTGATTATTGGAGTGCCAAGAAATCTGCAAAATGAAATTAATACCTAATATTGAAACCAATTGCTGCTGTACAGCATAGACGGGTGATTTTAAAGGTGTGAGACGATAGATTAAGAAGGCACACTCACGCAGTAGCATATTTAATAATCAAGTGTGAATACTAATATAACCTCATTTTAAAGATGAATAACCTGAACATTATTAAGATAACTTGCTCAAAGTAACATAGGTAGCCAGGATTTGAACCCATGCAGTCCAGTTTCCAAGGCTGTGCTTTTAAAAAAACAAAATAGCTTTACTGAGGTATAATTGATAAATAAAAATTATATATTTTTGAGATAAATAGCTTAATGCTTTGATATGCATGTATGTATTGTGAAACGATCACTGCCATCTAAGATATCCATTATCTACATATTTCCTTTTTAATCTCCTTTTTTCTTTGACACTTAAGATATACCTTCTTAAATATTTTGAAATATACATCAAATTATTGTTAATAATAGTTACATAGAGCTCCAGAACTTACTTAATTTGCATAACTAAAACTGTATAATCTTTCACCAATATCTACCCATTTCTCCCTCCATCCACCCCTAGTAACCACTGTTCTACTGTCTGCTTATATGAGTTTGGATATTTAGATTTAACATACAAGTGAGATAATGCCTACTGGGCATTTATTCAAAGAAAACATATACATAGCCACAGGTACATGAAGAGTTGCTCAACATCACTAATAATCAGGTAAATGCAAATCAAACCACAAACCTTCTGTCTGGTCTGCTTCTTAGTCCATGGTGCCAATACAGACTAATTATCATCATTATTTAAATAGGCTGATGTTTACTTCTCTGGGAAGAAAAAGAAAGCCCTTGCATGAAATCATGTGTTCCTCTACTATCACCTTGGCTTTTTTGCCTCTCTTGGCTGCCAAATTCTTCAAATTATATGTCTATATTTATATTCTTTATTTCCCTCTCTCTTGGTCTGACTTCCAACTTGACAACTGAACTAAAATAATTCTTTAAACATCAAAAATAATCTCCTAGTTTTAGTTCTGGAAATTACAGAGTAAGTGATTCAGTGTATTTCTCATACTAAATAAAAAATCTTGGAGAAAATTCAATAAGCAATTGACTAATGGCTTTGAAAGACAAAAGAAGGAAGGTGGAGATGTTAAGAACCACAGGACTTAAGAAGTGATGCAGTAGTAAATTCTAAGATTTTCTTCTTCTTCTTTTTTTTTTTTGTCATATATATTCCAGTTTGGGTCTTGGAGAAATCTACTACTAACAAATATCAATAGGGTCATACAAAACACACAAACAATGGCAGAAATACTTTGACCATTCAAAACAAACAAAAAACAGCTGTATTGCTCTCCTTTTTTATCAAGTGCAGAGACTGTGAGCAGAGCTCTGTCTTCCATCTTTGTCCTATAACAGTGAAGTGATGTTCTCTATTTTGACCACAAGGGTTACAAATGGAAACTAATCTTTCATCCATGCCCTACAATAGGATGGCAGCATCACTCTTCACAGCATGTTGACTAGGCAAATAGCCTACTTATCTGTTTACGCCCTACACATAGCATTACTCTCTCTTCCATTAGACATTGCAGCCATGGAGATGGTGATCAGAGTTCTGTCCACCATTCTCTTCTTAACAAAAGAAATTGACACCGGACCCAGTGGCTCACTCCTATAATCCCAGCACTTTGGGAAGCCGAGGCAGGCAGATCAAGAGGTCAGGGATTCAAGACCAGCCTGACCAATATGATGAAACCCATCTCCACTAAAAATACCAAAATTAGCCAGGCATGGTGGCAGGCACCTGTAATCCTAACTACTCAGGAGGCTGAGGCAAGGGAATTGCTTGAACCCAGGAAGGGGAGATTGTAGTGAGCTGAGATCATGCCATTGCACTCCAGCCTGGGTGACAGAGCAAGACTTTGTCTCAGGAAAAAAAAAAAGATAAAAAGTAATTGAGACAATGTACCTTTCCCTCACAACAAAATTGTGGAGGAAATTCTATCCCGCATTTAGAGGAGATGAAATTAGAGACAAGATAACTTTAAATCTGTTTATGAAGTGCTGAGAAGACCTCAGAGCAGTCTATATATTAAACCAACCATGTACAAAACAGAAAAAAAAATTGGATAACTGAATTCTCATGTGGAAAACCATGCAGGTTTCAGATTGGTCTCTGAACAGCATGCAAGTGGGGCAGACCAGAATAGTATTGAAAAGGCTGTGAAAACTTAGTTGACATTAACCAAAAAGTGGACCAGGATGTGTGTTCTGAACCAGAACATATTGAATGCCTGAAATAAAAGAAAGACTAAAATAGTAACCAGGCACTTATAGTACTCAAAATGTCCAGGATAAAATCCAAAATTACTCATCATTGCAAGAATAAGGAAACTCGCAGTTCTCAAGAAAATAAAAGGCAATCAACAGATGGCAATACTGAGGTGACACAGATGTTGAAATCATTTGACAAAATCATAAAAGTGTTTTCTATCATAAAAGTGTTTTAACAAGTAATTGCAAATACTCTTGAAAAAAGGTAGAACAAAACAAAAAAAAGAAATAAAAGATAAAAGAATCCTGAAAATTTAGAACTGAAAAAAATACATAGTAATTAAAATTTTAAAACACATGGATAGAGTCAATAGCAGAATGAATGTAACAGAGGAATAATCAGTTAACTTAAAAATAGGTCAATAGGTATTATCAAATCTAAGAAACAGAAGGATAATGAAGAGCACCTCAAAAACCTTTTAGGACAGTTAAAAAGTTCACTTTATTGCTTTTATTTGAATTCCTTTTTCCCCTTGCCTGTATGGCTCCTCAAATTCTCAGCTTTTGACATAATCATTAAAGACAGTAGATCTTTTTTGTTTGTTTTTTGTTTTATCTAATGTCTAAAATAGTCTCTTCCTTGTTTTATGCTTATTTGCTAGTTTTAAAATCTTTTAGAAATCAATAGCTTTGTTTCACTTGTGCTTTAATGTTGAAGCAAAAATTTACTGATGTTCTCAAAATTTAAGCATAATAATGAATGCAACTATATCATAGGTGAAGAGGATAAAAGGACTAAAATATAAGATAGGTACAAGTTATGCACTTTCTACTTGAAGTGATCCATATTGACACTAGTGAAAAGAACTAAAATATAGTAAGAGAGGTATAAGATATGTACTTTCTACTTGAAATGATGCATATTGACACTAGCGATTATAATAAATTGCATATATAGACTATACTCTCTAGAAGATAGTAGCTGGCAAATTACTGCCCCTGGGCTAAAATTATCCCCCATCTGTTTTTGTATGTAAAGTTTAAAATTTACAAATACATACTGATTCATTTATTTATTTATTGTCTATGGCTAGTTTTTTTTTTGCTATGCTTGAACAATTTAGTAGATGCAACAGAGAATATATGTTCTACAAAACTTAAACTATTTACTATCTGATCCTTTACAGAAAACATTTATTGATTACAGAGCATCCAGTAAAAATCTGTAAAAGAAATAAATCAAAATATTAACTAAAAGATGTTTCAAATAACCCACTGAGGAACAGAAAAGGAAAAACAGTGGAAGAAAAATAAAAAAAAAACAAACAGAAAATATATAATATTATGACAGATAAATATTTTATTTTTTCAAACAAATAATTCTAATTATTTCACTTTTTAAATTTTGTTAGAAACTATTTAGAACAAATTCATATTTTTTCTGTTCTTAAAATTACTTTTTCTGTGACTACCATTTGGTAATCAGTGACATTTAAATTTTTTTTTATTGTACTTTGGGCACTGGGGTACATGTGCAATTCCTGCATCCTTCAGGATTGTTGCATAGGTACATACATGCCATGGTGGTTTGCTGTCTCCATCCCTCCTAACTCTGTCACCTACATCAGGCATTTCTCCCAGTGTTATCACTTCCCATCCTCCCAGCTCCCCCACTGTCTCTCACCTCCCCTCCCCTCCACTCCCCACCTAGTGTTGTTCCCTTCCCTGTGCCCAAGTGTTCTCATTGTTCATCACCCACCTATGAGTGAAAATTTTATGTGATGAAACAAATTTAACAAATATTTATTGAACACTATTATCTGGTGATTATTTTACTAGTCTGAGTAAGGTACCATGAAAAAATCTCAAGATGATTACAGCTCAGGTTTTAAGTGAATAACTTAATTCCAACCACATTCTCATCCTGGAGCCTTTAGTAAAAGAAGGATGAATAGCAAAATAAAGGCTTTAACATCAATGACTATTTAGATATCTATTTATTCTTTACTTAAAAGCTAGTAATCATTTAATATTAAAGTATTAAACATTATTAAGAATGCCTTCCATTATACAAGACACATACAATTTAGCCATTTGGTGATACTGAAGATCAAATAGTTAATTTTGCTTAGTGGAAATAGGAAAGCTTATAAGCAATAACACAATTTTGTAACAGAGAAGAGAGAGGATAACACATGTAACACTATGAGAGCAAATGAAACATGAATACATTCAAATTACTCTATTAGAAATTATATGCAACATAAAAACAGAAAAAAATAGATACAGTTAATCATGCAAAATGCAATAGTGGAATAGACATTTGAAACAGTATTTAAAAAGTATAAATAAAAGAGACTGGAGAAATAAGAAAAGAGATCATCCCAAAATATATAAATATGGTCAGAAGGAGAATTCAGTGACTGGTAATCATAATATGGGGATAGGAACAAGTAAAGGTGAGTTCAGGGAATGGTCGGGCAGAATGGCAAAAATAATGATAATAATATGGGCTAATAAATTTGAAAATTTAGAAGACATTCTTCTAACCTAGAGTACATGAAACACCATGTAACAAAACCCAGATTATTTTGTAATCTTTATGCCATGATTTGAGTAAAATAATGAAAACTCATTAAGAAAAATATATAACAAAAATTTTACTTCTCCTTTTCATAATTTTAGGCCAGTTAATTGAAACCAAGACAAATAAAATGATTCTGAGGAAAGATATTTTAATACTCAAATTAAAAATATGTCAAGGTCAAAGTATTGATTTCTGAAAAGGCATTTTAAAGTATGAGAATCAGTAAGTATGAAACAGTGTGAAGCTTATTTTAGACAATAGATAAAAAATATCTACTGTCTTCTGTAATTACTTTTAAACCAGAGACCATGAGGAGCCCTAGGAGGCAGAGAAAAAAGAGAAATTCAAATAAGATCATAAGGTAACTTTGATGTTTATCCATGCATAATATCTATGAGTAGTTTTGAAAATAAGAATTCGTTTTCCTCTAAAATGAATGAGACATTGTCAGGAGATCTCACAGAGTATCAATAATTGGATCATGTTTCTGAATTCAAGAAAGAAGATACATAAATGATTAAAGTAATCCATGTTTTTAAAGACTGAGAAACGTGGAAGACTTAGGAAGCTAAAAAAACAGAGAAAGGACCAAAAAGGAGACAAAAAAATTCTGTGTTGATTAAAGTATAAGCTGTATTCTATTACTCTGAAAGCCTAAGTTTTTAAATTCAGAAGGAAAAAAACAGAAAATTCCCCTGGAAAATTTTTTATTGGTAACTACTTTTATTTGTCATGAGTCAGTTGCTCAACATTAAATATTACATTTATTAATCATTCACTTATTCAGGTATTCATGCATTGTTTATGATAGATTTATATGCCAATCTGGGTATTGTAAATATCCATATATCTCTCATATATCATACTTCAAAGTACAATAATTTCATTCATTCTTTCTGAACCTGTTGACACATCATTCCATCATTCAATAAACATTCTTTAAGTCCCAATGTATTTATGGAATAAGTTTAAGAAGTATAAACTGGAGAGTTTACATTTGAATGGACCCCAAAATGTTGAATAACCTTACTTAGTTAGGTACGAATCATGGGCCACTACATATCTAGGGGAATTGGTTTATGAGTAATTTCGAATTTTGCTCAGTAAGATCTTTTTGACAAAAAACTTAGAGTAGGCATTGATGGAACATGATTTAATTTTTAGATAACATATATCATTGAAGAATAGAAGACAAAAATAAATACAGTAAATAACAGGATGTTTACTAGTGCTGACATTTAAAAAGATGAAACAATAGGAATATAGATAACTTCTACCCTTAATTTTAAAAACCTCATTGAACAAATTGTATGCAGAAAAATTATGGCTTTGTAGCAGCAAATTTTGAGCTGACTTTTAAATTAATATGTAACAATGGAACAGCCAAAATAACAATGTCAAGTTAAAACTACTTAATACACACATAATGATTACATAATAAATAATTGCTGCATAATATTCTATCATATGAACGTTCTATAACATTGACATTTAGTACTCCTATACTTAATAATTTCTAATTTTCTCAGAATATAATTGTGAGTTATCTTTATATGCATTTCAGATCATTTACTTTGGTTTTATTACCAGAAACTGTCAATGATTACAATTTGTTCTAATCTTTCTTTATGTTTTCTATATTTCATTCTTTAGAATGAAAAAAATTGCATTGATCTATTTTGAGTGTTAATAGGAAAAATACTTTTCTTACTCTGCTCTAGTTTTAGAAACTGTGTTACACAGAAGCAGGCACTGAAATGGAGGGTGCAAGATATTTGTTGGGAGTCAACACTTGTGAATGAAAGGAGCCAAATTGAGTAAAGGAAAAAAATTAACTGTAATACAGGGCCGGCAGTGCATATCCCTGTCTACTACATCTTGGCAACTGGGTCAGGTTATCTTAATTTAACTCTGCACACTTAAGTTCTGGGCTGTCCCTGAGGGGGCAGGTAGCGGCTAGGCTAACCCTGAAGGAGCAGGTAGGGGCTAGTTAGGCAGATACAGAAAGAGGGTCTCAGAATAGGGACAAAATGCCTGACGGACTATATCAGCACCATCACCGTTATGTAGCTAGCCAGAGGAAATGTGATTAAGAACTTCATTTTGATATGAAGAAATAGGAATGCTTATACACTGTTGTTGGAAGTATAAATTAGTTCAGCCATTGTGGAAGATAGTGTGGCAATTCCTCAAGGATCTAGAACCAGAAATATAATTTAACCTAGCAATCATATTACTGGGTATATACCCAAAAGATTATAAATTATTCTACTATAAAGACACATGCACAAGTATGTTTATTGCAGCACTATTCACAATAGTTAAGACTTGGAACCAACCCAAATGCCCATCAATGATAGACTGGATAAAGAAAATGTGGCACATATATACCATGGAATACTATAGAGATAATAAGGATGAGTTCATGTCCTTTGTAGGAACATGGATGAAGCTGGAAACCATCATTCTCAGCAGACTAACACAGGAACAGAATATCAAACACCACATGTTCCAACTCATAAGTGGGAGTTGAACAAGGAGAACACATGGACACAGGGAGGGGAACATCACACAGTAGGGCCTGTTTGGCAGTGGGGGATTAGAAGAGCGATAGCATTAGGAGAAATACGTAATGTAGATGACAAGGTGATGTATGAAGCAAACCACCATGGCACGTGTATACCTAGGTACCAGAACTGCACATTAGGCACATGTATCCCAGAACTTAAAGTATAATTAAAAAAAAAAAACAAGAAATTTATCTTATACCAAGATGCTTACTCAGAATGGACTTTACCCCACCCACATAGGTGCAGAAAAGGATCAAAGGCTTCCTAAAATGATCCTAAACTCATTACAATGCCATTAGAAAATTGTGGCTTTAGCCCCGCTATGGTTTTTGCTTAGGAATTCATGAATAAAATAACCAAGATGGTGTGTCACTATGGCCAATGCCAGGCATGCACAGATGCAACATCCCCAGGGGAAACTTTATCTATCCCACTAAGGTAGATCCTACAGATGATTTCCTTGTTTCTGTCACATAAAAGACCCAGAACTCGGCCCCATTTTTGGCAACAGTCTTCAAGTTCCCTCTCAGTGCTGAGAGTTTTTCTGTTGCTTAATAAAACTTACTCTGCCTTATTCACTCTCCAGTGTACACATACCTTACTTATTCTTCTTGATTGTGGGACAAGAACTCAGATCTTGCTAAACTAAAGAGTTAGGATACTGTAACAACCCCACCACCCCGCTGCCATACCTTATTCTAATCTTAATATGGTTATCTTGTATCAAATTTTAGAATCTTCACACATAGCTGCCTTGTTTGATATGGTTATTCACATCTGTAGACAGAAAATCCCAATTGTGTCCACACTTAAAAGATAGAGCCAGAGCAAAAGATAACTAAGATAATCAGAATATTGTCAATTCACAAATAAATTATGGGACACTGTACATTAATCTGATAATTTTCTTCCACATTAAAAATTTGGAAGATAAATTGTTGCCTGATCTAAAAAATTACCTTTCATTATTATTTTTGTTCAATGTAATATGTAGAAATCAATTACCATAAACTGATTTACTGAGATTTCTTTTGCCTACATACTAATAGGTTTATATTAATATGTAAATTTTAATTTTAAATAAATATTTCTAAAACATTATTCATTTTTAAATTAATTTCAATTTCTTTATCATTAAATTTAAATTATTCAATTTAATTAAATTTTAATTAATTTTTAAGTAAAAAATATTAATATGTAACATTCACAGAAGTCTTTAGAGGTAAAGATAATAAAAATAACAATATTTAATATGGGCCAGGTACAATGTGAAGTGCTACCTAGAATATCTCATTTCATATTCCTGCCAATATTTGTAGTAGGCATTAGTAGTATTGCAATATTGCATCCATCTTACAGCTGTAAATGTTAAAGCTCTAAGAAGAGTAGTTTGCACTTAACAACTGGTGGATGCCTTACTGAGAGACTAAACTTTTAACCACTACACTCAGCTATCTGGGTAAAACCATATGGAATTTTAATCCTCGCTTCCCAGATGAGAAACCTAAATTCTTTAGAGTGGAGTCTTCAACTATTTGACTAGAATATGATCTGTAGAAGTCAGATCTCTCAATAGTTCACAGTAGAAAAAGAGTAGTGTTATTAACATAATTACTATGATATTATTAATAGAAAATTAATAATATTAAAAGTTAATTTGTTTTTTGATGGTAAATATAATAGAAAATAAAATGTTAAAATAATTGAAAGCATAAAATGCATATTCTATGCAAATTATTTAGGGTATACTACATCCTTCAGATTTGTTTAAATTTTTTCTACTGAAAGCAGCTTAAAATGTAATAGGTTTAATGTAATAATTACATATATATGTGTATATATATATATAGAATTTTCTATATACATATATTCAGTTTAAAACCAGCCAGTCCCAAATTTGATCTTCAGAAAATACTATAAAGTTAAATGAGAAAAAATGTTTAATGTGATTCCTCATTTTAAAATAAAAGACTTTTTTCTGTTTTGGGGGTTTGTCTTTTACTGTGGAAATGCTCAGAGAGACTGAGCTTACCGTTTCTGGAAGTGATTTTTCAAGTTTTTTCTGTGAACGTGATGTGTTCTGCCACTGTACACAGTTTTGAGACAAGGAATTTATCTTTGAATGACCCTTAGAGAGTAACTAAGCATCTCTCAGGATGAGTAACTGAGCCATACTTTCATATCTGTGATCAATGATGTGATGCATCAAAATTTATTCATATTTCACTGAGTGCTTATCTTTTTTTAAATTTATTCATAAACACGAATGAATAGCATTTTTAGTATAGTCCATATTTTACCATCTGAATAACTAATATGTTTGAACAGGTGATCAAATAGGCATAATATTCTTTTAGGAAGAGAAGAAAATCAAAATGTACTACTAGATATAATTCTTTGTTATTTATATTATAAACTTTATAAAGTACATGACATTCTGAATTAATTTGACCAGTAAAGAAAATATGAAATAAGTACAATTAATAAATATGTAAGGATTTATATAAATTTCTTTTTTTTTTACATTTTCAAATGATCTATTTCCTTTTATGATCCATGTAAGTTAGTGGCAAGGCTTATAAGTTATTAATTAACTCTCTGGGCCTGAAATATTTTTATAGTTGTTTCCATTAAAATTATGTTTCATTTAATATCATGTAGTACACCCAAAGTGACTTCTATTTTAATGTCTAATAGGACATTTACACCAAAATATTAATATAGATTTAGCCATAATGGAAACATGGCATGGTAATAAAATTGAATTGAAATGACATAAATATTCCTTTTCATTCCAACTAGAGTTCTAGGTATTAGAAAAGATAGATAATGAAGTAAAACCCTATATAAGAAAATAAGAAGCATAGATTACTACATAAAATTCAAATGAAACAATATTTTTAAAATTATATAATGTGATCTATTACCTCTACCTAAAATCCTTGATGGATCTTATATTTGAAATATTCTGGATTGTTATCATACATTGATATTAAGATATTTTGAGTTACCTTGGGTTATTACCTTATAACCTTATATTTTTCTCAAGTTATATGTTTATCTTACTATAATTCTTATTGTTTGGTTATTTCTAAAATAATTGATAGTACACCTTCTACCTATTTTACAAATTTAGTGATAAATTAGCTATGATGTATTATTTCTGGGGCACTCAGTTCCATTTAAAGTGTGTAATATGCGTTGCTGTGATAGCTGTGTGCACCAACAGAATCTCACATAGTCAAAGTTTACCAATATCTTAAGAGCCTTGACATTCTAAAATAGTATTTTTTCCATTTTTCCTCCCCAAAAAAGGTACTGTAACAATTGAAATCACTGTGGTATCTGACTTTATTTTTTCTCCTAAGGAAGTCCATATAAAGGGACCATTGAAGAAAAGAAGAAAGAAATTAGTTAGGTTCCTGATTCTTTTCTCTAACAAATTCTATAGATTTGTTTATAAAAAAAATAGTTACACTAGAATTCTGACATCAATAACAGTTGTTTCTGAAGTGTTATAACTCTCATCGCCTGGCATTCATAGAAGGAAAGAAGACAAGCTTACAAACAGATAGCTGAAGTAAGTTTTCATGTATGTTATGCTTTTAATTACACCTGGAACAAGAAAGTTAGACATTATCAAAAGATCTATAATCTCCTTTTGTCTGATGGCAAGAGATTTGGTAAATTAGCTAAAAATTTTTATTGACCCTGAAATATATTATTTTTTAAGAAAAACTGTGAAGTTTGGGGTTCAGAAAGATTTTTCTCATGCTTTGTGATTTATTTTTTAAAGTTTTGTTTTATTATTTTTTTCTGATTTCTCTTGATAGCCAGGACTACAACTAACCGAATGTTAACTATCTTAGACACTTGAACAGACAGTTTGTAGCATAGAAGGAAATATTTACCGAGTACTTCTTATACAGGATGGTTCAGGCACACTGCTGCCCTTGTTTGAGTTCGCCCAACAAAGCAGGGTTTGGGGCAAGGACTCATGTAGGTGTTTAATTTGAGAAGTGACATGAAGAAACCGAAATGGGAGAAATGTCACAAGTGAAACAAAGAAAGAGAGAAAGTTGCCTTAAAGAGCATTATAGAGAAGTTTCCATAATGGGTCATTGGGGTTCAATTCTAAAAACTCTATGAGAATCTCTATAAAATGTGTATCAGCCTGAGACATGAAAGAGGGTGACATCTGTTTACCCAGGAACTGTCAACTTCCCCACAGTTAAACATAGACACGTGCATCAGCTTGGCTGAGTAGGAGTCAACAGTCATCGAATGCAGGTGCAGCAGAGCAGCTCCATTCAGAAAGCAAGAGGTGTGTTACATAACCATGGCGAGGAGTTGTGATGCTGGAGAAAAACCTACAGTAAAGTTTGTGACAAAAGGGTGTGATGAAGGCCATCACTCCTTGAACCACTTAAAATCTCCTTGTGTCCTACATTAAGTACAATACGTTACAGAGTTAGTGATCACTTCAAATTTTACAAGAAACTTAATATAAGAGTGGTCGTTTATTAAGTTAAAATACTCAGAATTGCAGCTGCTTCCTAGGCCTTAACCAATATTGTCATCTCTCTCTCTTTTTTTTTTTTTTTCCATAGACAATATTCCAGATTACTCTCACCGTCAGCAGTAATTCACCTGGTCTCAGTTACTTGACTGATAAAATTACCCAGACCTTGATCTCTGAGAGAAGAGTTTTTAGCAGCTGCCACTGTCAAACAATAATGGTCACAAGTGTGCATAGAGCTATCACTGGTCTTAGATCAAGAATTGCCTCAGTTAATTTCCTGGGCTCCAGATATATTTCTCTCTGATGTATTGTGTTGCTGAAACTCTAGTAAAATCCAAAAATGTGTTCATTCCTTTCCCTGGCTGCTGAACAACCAAACTGATAAGCCCAAAATGATCAGTTGAGAGTCAGAGCTTCAGGTGCAATGAAAGCCTCTTTCACCATAAAATAGATTCTTTGGTGTGAGTCGATAATATGTGAGATCTTATGGGGATGTTGTGCTGGTAGAGAAACTGCACTTGAAAAAGGAAACCTTGGTGTCAAGAACAATAAAGGAATAATTTATTTCCCTTCTGGGATAGAATTTATCAACAAAATCAATGTTCCATTAAGTGTTTGGTTATCTTTTTGAAGGATAGTATCATATTAAAATCTTGATGTTAGTCTCACTTAACAAACATTTATTATCTCACAGTTCTGTAGATCATAAGTCCAGGCATGGTCTGGCTTGGTTTCTGCTTAGGGTCTGTATTATTCTAAAAAGAACTACCTGATACTGGGTAATTTATAAATAAATGAGGATTAACAGTTCTACAGTCTATACAGGAACCATGGCTGGGAAGGCCTCAGGAAACTTACAATGTGGCAGAAAGTGAAGAGGAAGGAGGCACATGTTCACATAGCCAAAGCAGGAGGAAGCGGGGCGAGGTGCTACGCAGTTTTAACAACCAGATCTCGTGAGAATCCACTCACTATCACGAGAACAGCAAGGGGGAAATCCACCCCCATGATCTGCTCACCTCCCACACAGTCCCTCCTCCAACACTGGGAATTATAATTTGACGTGAGATTTAGGTGGGAACACAAATCCAAAGCATGTCAGAGTCTAAGGATGAAATAAGGGTGTCCAAGCTCATTCCAATTGCTGACAAAATCCAATTCCTTGTGACTGTAGGACAGAATAGCTCATTCCTTATGGCTGTCATCCTGGGGTTGTTCTTAGCTCCTATCTTTGCTCCTGGATTACTATCTAGTGTTCTCCATCTTCAAAGACAACTACATGGTATCTCGCTGTTGTTGAATTTCTCTCACATTTTGAAACTCTTCCTCCTGAAACAATCTCATTCCTTTTAAAGTGTCACTGGAGTAGTTCTAACTCACCAAGGATAATCTTCTTCTATTAAGGTAAACTGATTTGGATTTGGAACCTAATTACTTTAGCGAAACACCTTTTTACATATAATTTAACATAATCACAGCAGCACTTGTTCATCATACTCATAGGTTCCACCTACACTCAAGTGGAGGAGATTTTAAAAGACTGAAGGCCACTGAGTTTCTTTTAAAATTCAACCTACCATGCTCTCCTCTTGTATCTTTCTAGAGACTCCTTCCTAATCCACAGAAGGTCCCTAAATTGTTCCTTGGAACATTCCACGTTGTTCCCTTAGTACTAGGTAATGAAAACACAACAGTCTGGCCTTGCCTTTAAAGATGACATTTCAGCATACTCATCCCAATGGTGATTTATAAACTTCATTAATATATTGGGCCCCTGATAACTTTGTGAAGTTCATCTCCTTTGCTTTGGCATGTGTAAATCTCACACATCTAGAGTACCTATCATTTCTGTTAAATTAGCATGATTTCATTAACATAGCATGATGTTCTGTGAAACACCAATGTTAATATCGCTGTGGACTATACCATGAGAGCAGGACCACAAATAAAAATCTGTAGTAAGATTCAATGTGAACTGTTGTCCATATCAGATAGAAGATGAATACTTTTGGTTGGTTTTCTCAAAATAAATTTAGAAGACATGTGTTAGACCACAAGCTATATGCTAAATTTCCTGAGCCTCCTGGAGGTCCTTTCAGACAACTCTGCTCTTCTTCAGTTCAATCCCTTGATTCAGGAGCTTATCAGATATATCTGAGGGAAAAATAAAAGAGGGGTTATTTGTTCTTATATCTGACCCAAATACTCATCTGTCTTTTGGAGTGTCATGTCTATATCTAATCAATTGTAGTTCGATTCATTTTCTCTCAGAAGTGAATCAGACGATCTGTAACATTACTATTGTTTTTCCACAGAGAGTCAGAAATTATTTTATCTTGGTGAAAAGGCCTATTTATCTGCTAAAATTGAAGTGAAAAACGGAAGAAGTTAATTGTGGCTTCTCATTCCTGCAATCCCTTATTCCTGAAATTCTAGTGTTCTTGCTAAAAGCTGTGGTGGTTAAATAGATTCACTTGTCCCATCAGCATGCTATCCTGCAACAAGTCCTGATTTGATCCATCCATCACTGTAAAAGCCATCAGCAGGTGCTACAGTGAGTAAGCCAAACTGCCCTGGCTTCATTTCCTGAAAGAATAGCAGTTTCATCAGGTGAGCCTAAATTCAGTTTTCAGGGCTCTGGCATCCACTTGACCTAGAAATGTTAGGGGTTCCTCCCTTTTCAAGAGTAGCAACTATCTAGGGAGGCATTGTTGGCCTCCAACGTTAGTTCTTCTCTGGCCTGAACAGGCTAGGTAAAGTTCAGTGGCAGGGTAGCAGTCAAAGTATTGGAAATATTATTATTTATTGTACTTTAGGTTATGGGGTACATGTGCAGATTTTGCAGGATTGTTGCATAGGTACACA
>CAUYLG010078465.1:0-63075 GCA_963573385.1 Cacajao melanocephalus | reverse complement strand
TTCATTTTGTTTTCTTTATTTAATTTTTTTATTTTAAAAATTTTTAATTTAAAAATAACCACACTTTGGATTTTTTAACCTTCAATGTTATTTTTTTTTTTTTTTTTTTTTTTTCAATTTTTCTGTAATTATGCTGTGGAAGGAATTGGCTATATTGTTGTTTTAGTTACTTCCAAGTAGAACAAATGAAATAGTTCTCTCACTTGAAAGCAGAGCAGTTTTAAGATTTTATATATTTGTATATGTATACACACACATCAGTTTCCAACCTGCTAAAGATTACATATCTTGATAAATTTATCACCTCATCATGTGTCTTCTGAAAAATTCTGAATATATTTGGTTCCCTTCTATGTGAACTGAAGTTCCTTAGGTAGTGGATTCTCCTTCAGCCTTCATGTCTATCTATGAAGATAAAAGAGAGAAATAAATTATAGTTCAAATTTTGCACTTTGGCCGGTGAATCCTGGGCATAATTTAAGTAGTATATGACACAGTCTCAAAAGTGAGGTGATTTTTAAAATAACAATTTTTTTAATGAAATGAAGGCCAGCTAGGTAGAAAACTTAATCTTAGTTTAAAGAGTCATGAAAGAGGAAATCTGTTTAAAAAATCAAAGCCATTTGAAATCTATAAATGAGCATTGAATAGGGGAAAATGTGTTTTCTTGTAATGGTACACATTTCACATACTTATTCCAGTAGGATTAGCATGGGAGTGTCAGTTTTTACTAAGAAGAGTTGGAACTTACACATTCAT
Source organism: Cacajao melanocephalus (assembly GCA_963573385.1). Lineage (NCBI taxonomy): Eukaryota > Metazoa > Chordata > Mammalia > Primates > Pitheciidae > Cacajao > Cacajao melanocephalus. Next base: position 62,316 of record CAUYLG010078465.1, on the reverse strand, counting down.
CATCGCGTTATTTAAATAGATTTTTTTTTGTCTATGGCGGATTTCGTTGCGTTTGACGGGTTCAGTTTGGTTCAGAAGGAAACATTTGATGATTAAATATGTAGAAGCCACAAGTATATAGTGTAATTACTTGGCTAGCACATGACATCAGTTAAGTTATACAGAAACTAGAAATTACAATTCTGATTCTTTCATATAAAAAAGTCTCAATTTTTGTTTCCTGCAAAAGCTTATTTGTATAAATTGATCTGTGTAGTACCAAAATAGTAAGATGTTTTACAATTAAGTTTGTTCATAGAAAACATTAAAAAATGATTTTTATTAAAATAAAGATATACATTTATGTACATTTTTAAAAAGCACTGCAAAAAAATAAAGATCTATAAATGAAGGAACTCTGGACTGACGCTTGCCCATATTAAGAACATAGAAACACCATTGATACGTTTCCTCATATTTATAAAATTACCCAAAAGTTATATACAGCTAATGGAGAATAAAACCATACCTTTGTTGGAGTATCGCAAGAGTATATAGGCGTGTATAACTGGGGATATTACAGCTCCTCATTGCCCTCTTTTAATGAAGGTAAATGATAGACATTAATTATTCTAAGTTGGAAAATGAATTAACTTAGAAAAATAAAAATTGCTTCAAAACTCTGTTAAATTGTTTTGATGCAACCAACTAATGTACTGCCTGTCTTCCTCCCTCCCTCCTTTTCCTTCCTACCTTTTTTCCTCCCTCCCTCCTTTTCCTTCCTGCCTGCCTGCCTTTCTTTCTTCCTTTCTTCTTTCTTTGTCTCTTTCTTTCTTCCTTTCTTTTATTCTTTCTTTTGCTCTCTTTTCCTCCTTCCCTCCCTCCCTCCCTTCCTCCCTCCCTTCCTTATCAGCCAGCGTCATAAGAATTCTGAGAGCTTTCAAAATCTTCAGCTTAGCTCTAATACTAACTCAACTATAATCATTGTAATTTAAGAAAAGAAAAAGGCAAAGCCATAGATTGAACTGTTGGTAAAAAGAACAGTTTGGATGGGAAGAGAGTGGTAGTGGTCACCATCCAAGCAGGTCAAGAAATCTTATCTGATTTTCTGGGGTAGTATAAAAATGTAATTGGCGATAAGCTTCAGTAATGCCTTATTTGATATGATAAACTATTTTATTTAATTAGATTAAAGTTGCTTTAACTCAGCACCCACTATGTAGAGGGCTATTCCCTCCAAAAATACATTTTTTTCTTCTTGTACTTAGCTGAAGTATAGTGAATAGATTCCTGGATAAAGAGCCTGGCATTTTGAGTTACTGTTCTGGCATTTACGAAGCCACTCAAATTCTTTGCTGAAGTCTTTAGATAATCTCTGGTGTGTTGGTCAGGGCTCATGTTCTGCATCACCTAGACCAGTTTATTTTCAACACTTTGTTCTGTATCATTTTAAGGTTTTCTCAGAATCCATATAGGGCCTGCCTTTGCAGAAAGGGGTAAATATACTCCTGGCCCAGTTTCAACCAGAGCAACTTCACCTTTACCTTCCCTCATGTTATACATTAGGGTAAGAGGTTAGCTATTATTTGAAGAAATTCTCTATGTTGAAATAGTTGAGAGCCACAGATTCGGTCTGGATTTTCCTCTCCCTTTATTTTACAGAGGAAAGACAAAGATCCAAAGAGGTTAAGCAGTGAGTTTAGGTCATATCATGTAAGTAAAACTCTACCCAGAACCCAGGTCTTGACCTCCAGGTTACAGCCCTGTACCTCCACAACCCTTCCCAGCACTGTTTCTAGGGGAGTTAGGCTGGTACCTCTCTGCATTTCAACCATGAACCTCCCGCTTCTTCAAGGCGTTGTTCAACCTATTGAAGAATAATATCTTCTTTTCTCTCTTGGCCCTGGTATTACGGAAAACAAACTTACTCATTCTTCTCCACTCTGTTTTAATGTACTTAGTAACAAATGGCTTCAACAAATTCTGTTAGCTAATTGTTGTTATAGAGAATGGTTCAAAATAATCCGTTTCAAAACCAAATTGCTATTTTCAGCACATGTCACCCAATATTTAATAGCTTGAGACCATCCAACCAACCCCATACAGCAGATCTAATGTCAAACATAGAGTGCATTTTTGCAAACTAGAATAGAGCACAGTGGGAAGTTACATAGCTCAAAGTTAGACTCCAATGGATGCTTTATTATGCCCATGCTCTAAAGCATAGAACATTTCGGTCTTGAGTGCATATTTGTCAGTGTGTTGGAGCAGACCAGAGAGAGGTCTGAGGAAATTCTTTGCTCTGCCAATATGGGTTTATTGACCCACCTCTGTGTGGAGGTGTGTTGACCATATATTCAGCAACAGGCCTTGATTAGGCAATTTAATTACTATAAGAAACCTACTCAGCTGATTGTGAAAGACTATGGATTTGCCCTTAATCAGCAGGTCAGAATAGTTGCACTGCAAGTTCTAGCCAGAGAACACAATTTTGAATTCTTTCCTGTTCAATTCCTATCAAAATCTTGGTTTTGAGAAATTATAATCAAGGAGAATTGACTGAGGCTACAAAAGCCATCAAATGTATTTTTAAAATCTTTGTATTATACCATCAGAATGTTGCCTACTTACACCATGTAGCCTCTTCTGAAATGGATTTAAATCAGTTGTATCGGGTATATGACATTAACTCGCATGGAATAAACAAAGGGAACATACTTAATGTTCTTGAAGGGGTATCTACCACTAAGGAAGTGGGCTGTTACATCTCATAGTATGATTTTAATGAAAATTTATGGAAGAAGTTCTTTTCAGATCTCTAGTATCAAGAAAGCTATCAGTACCTAAGTTTAAAAAGAATTTTTATGGATACTATAAATGTTTTCATTGGTCTTATTTCATTCTTTGCTTTTTTTGCTAGGTAGCATACTGAGTTGGATCTGCAGTCCATCTCTATCATATAAATTAATAGGTGCATTTATAAAATGCATTTTAAAAAAATGTGCTGAATACTTTTTTCTTTTTCAGTGTTTTTCTCTCATGTTTTCTTTTTTTATATTGTGAGAAGCAGTCATAGATTTATTTATTTTTTCCAGAACATAAATAATCCAATCTTAAGGTTTAGGATCTAAGTATAGGCACCTGAGTATTTATCCGGGTGTCTGTCTGTGCTACCTCTTGTCCCAGTCCTTACCAAGATACACTACCTCTAAATCTCCATTTGCTTCTCTTTTTCCATACTTCTAGCTCTACTTCTACTGGCACTAGAGCTGCAATTAAAGAGAGAATTAACTGTGCTCTCTTGCGGTTGGTGAGAATAGATGTTAGCAGATCCCAAGAATCATGTCAAAGGTATATATGACAAAGGGAAAAATTGCTAAATCGACACCTGGAAAGAAGGGAAAGGAAGAGGAGAGGACCCGGAAAACTGAGACTGGATACTTCCGGGGGAAGGAGGGAGGAAGGAAACTTTGGAACTATTCCCCTTAGGAGGCGGATATGCAGTTTAACGTGCAAATTAGTTATCTGGGTGATGAGAGTTGCACAGCTCTGCTATGTTTTCACTTGTAGTCACTAATGAATAATCTTCATGTTAATTATGGGAGTGCATTTTTTTGTGGAGATCGAAGGGATGGGTTTCCTATCTGGGGCCACAGGGGCAGCACAGAGGGAGAATGCAAGGTCATGGGAGCTCAGATGTCCAGGTTAGTTTCAGATACTGAGAATTTTTATCATTCTCAGGGAGTGGATTGGGCTTCCAAAAGTCAAGAAATTGTGTAGGAGGGAAGAAGATTCTAGTTATATTTACTTAAATCTCTGAATAACAAAAGACCATGCTGATATTTGTTAGAATAGGGTAATCATACAATTTATCATCCACAGGATACTTCTAAGAGTGAAGAGGGTGTTATTAATAAGTATGCTGCAACCACAGGTGTATATCTGCTTTGTCTCAGGCAAAATGGGACGAATGGCTGCCCTACGTATAGCACTTAATAGTTTTTCATTACATTGCATAAAGACTTGAAATGCACTTTTAGGAAATACCTATTTACAATGAGTATTTACAAATCATCTTGAATATATACACTTAAATATTCAACCGAAGTTCAAGCTCATCTATGATGTATTTTCCAGTTTCTCCCCATTCTTTGCACTCCTTCTTTTTGACCATAAACCAGGCCATTCTAGATTGACTTGTTTCTCTGTGATCCCATGGACCCGTTCCATGTCTGAATTCTCAATTACAGGCCTAGGCTATATCGTACAGTAGTTTTGTCACTATTCTTCACTAAACTTTATTGCTCATGGTTTATATTTCTATAACATAACACCTGACATATAAAATATATTAGTAATTGTTTATTAGTTGAATGAATGAGTTGAAATATCTTTTGCAGTCAATGCCATACAACTTTTTAATCCGTCATCTCTTATGTCAACATGCTCTGAGGCAGCAGGCTGAGTTTTATACAGTTGTGCCACGAAATGTGCAGGCGCTTGGGTTACACTGCCAGTTCGAAGGTAGCAGAGGAGCTGAGGGGTATAATGGAAAAGAATTGCTGTCAGTCAATTCCTGAGAGCATCTGAGTCTAAGTGTTGATCGTTGTGATGCCAACTTTTCTCTCACAACTTGCAGGGAAAGCATTTCAATTTTCAGAGAATGACTGACTTTTGTGGAATTTTCTGATCTTATTAAATATGTTTTCTTCCAATGCACTGCCAACAAACCACAGATTTCTAAACATTTTGAGGTCTGTAGTTTTTCATATTTTGAATGGCCACGCACTGACGGAGCTGTGTTCTGGGAGGTGTGAGAGTTGACAGACTGTAACAGCTCTCTGAAAGGAGCATTGAAATCTGCCTCCTACAATACATTCGTATTTCATTTAGAATGTGTCTGATTTTTTCCTCCTGTGATACTAAAGATCGAGAATGTCTACATTATTTATTAATATCTGCTTTTTAGGAGGTGCTGCTAAATTAACGTACGTTTGAAATGTGTTCTGTTTCTTTTAACTTTTGAAAGTTAATAATTGCTCTTTCAGAATGGATTAACTTCAGTAATGATGAGGAAAACGATGTTAAATATTTATCAGGTAGATGCAACCACCCAGAAAAGTGAAAAGATACTTTTCCCAAGGTTATATTTGTTGGTTTGTAAGGTAGTATGACTTAAATCTTCCTTGGTCTTGTTCCATTTTACAGACCTTAAATGACTCTGGATTTGATGTGCTGCCATGTTATTATTGCCTTTCATCTCTTCAACATCTTCCTTCTTCAAAAACATTATGTACAGCAACTATAATAGGTATCTGTTGTTGCTCTTATTGTCTGGCACCTAAGACCCTCTTATCCAAGTGTTGTCCAATCATGTTTTGGGGTACTAAACCTCTCCTGACAACAGCTATGTGTTCCGAATAGTCTCTACCCTACTTTTAGTTACAGCTTTGAGTCATCATCAACTAAACCCAGCAGCAATCCCATTCTTCTAGCTATTCCAAACTTTAATCAGAGTCAGTGAGACACAAGATGTTTACCGATGTTTCTAGAACATGGATGTTTTCTCTCTTCTCATGGCTGATATGGTATGAGCATGCAAGATTTGGAACTGTTGCAACTGTTGCTTATTACCAGGCCTATTACCACCCAAAGCTGTTGGTGGACCCCTTTGGAGAGCCTGAGGACACAGTAAACACCATTGATAGAAAAGCAAAGGGAGAGAGAAGAATCGAGTTTTTGGATCAAGACTCTCCTGGATTTAGAGCTACCTCTGGATTTGCAGTAACATGAGCCAATTTTGTATTTCCTTTAGAAATTTCAAGCTAATTTTAGTGGAGATTTCTATTCCTTGCAACTGAAAAAGGTAACAAAAAACACTTGACATGTAGGGATTTCTGAATGAAACAGAAATGTTTTGATTTATCACAATTTTCAGATTAGAAAAGTGATGGTTAGGAAAGAGTGGGAATTAGGATAGGAAGTTAGAATAAACATGTAAGGGGTGGGACATTTGATAACAGCAAGAGAATTGACTGCATCACCATTTGGGGAATGGGTAGGAGTTACCACTTCTAAACGGACACTTTTTTCCCCCGAAAGATCCTTAGAACTGAGAAGAGGTATCTTTCATGACTATAGTGGGTGGTGGAAATATTGGTTATAAAATGTCTGTAAGATCTAATATTGATCATGACTTGTTGAAAAGATATGATATACATCTCATATTGAGTGTACTCCTTTATAATTTCCAACTCAAATGAAAAATTTTTGGAATCTTTACTTAAAAACATAGGTAACAAATAATATTTATTACATTAAATGTTAACTGTTGCAATTCTTTTGGCATAATCTCAATCATGTACAGTATCTACATTTTTAATCTACTTCACTGTTCATCCTCTTTTTCCTCTTTGTTTTATATTCTTTACTACATTTTTCATTTTATTTTATTTATTTTAATTTATTAGACAATAATGTCCATGGATTGCAACCACGGAGGTTACCTAGTATTACTACTAGTATCAATCATTAAGAAATTTCACTCTCTATATAGCCCATGATCTTTCTTCTTTCTAAGAAACATGTTTTCACTAGGTTCAATAGCTTATAGACCCAAAATATGAAAATGTAAACCACCAAAAACATACACAGCATTAGACTTATCTTTCATAAATGAGTCAAAGAGATTTAGAAATTATAGAGATCATTCACATTGGTATAAAGTATTTTACTTTAAAAAGTAAATGGGTAATAGATAGGAGCTCTAGAACATAACTTTTCTAGGGCATCAACTCAAATATAATAAGGAATTACCAAGGAAGTTATAAAATGAGAATAGCCAATTTTCTAACCACACAATGCAAGTTTTTTTTTCATCCAATACACACAAAGTAGTCATTATATCATTTTTAGACAAATTCCTACAAAATTATAAATTACATAAGTGATAGTTCTGTTATATTTGACTATTTTCCTAGCATAGAGCTTCACCTTAATTTTTGGTTTAATATCTGGACCACTTTTACTTACATAATAACATTTTTTTTGAAAACAATTTCAACATTTTGACTTTATCTTCCTAATGCTTTTTGCGAGGTAGTAAGGTAATTGAGGTAGAGAGGTAATATGTGAAACAAGTTACTGTTATTTCTCCTTTTTCTCTATTTCAAATACTTCCACTATTTAGCAAATTGCTTTGCCTTCCTGTGGCTCAGGGTCCCTATCTATAAACTGTTTTTTATAATATTACCCACCTTATTGGTTTGTTGTAAGGATGAAATGAGTATGTATATTTGTAGCACTTAAAAATGCTTAAAATAGTATTCATGGTTTTTGTGTTTCTATATATTCTACAGAGTCACCAACTGCCTTTTCTCTAGACTCTCTTTTTACAAATATTTGGGTAGAGAATAGCCTTAAAATACAGAGATAGTGTCTCCCTCTGGAAGAGATGGCAGGTTTACATATCATCCAGTATAATGAAGATAGTATGTTATTCAGAGCAAAGATCAGACAGTTTTGTTAAGTTCCTGTGATAAAAGATCATTATAAAGAATCATTCCCATATAAAAAGCTTTTGTTTTTCTCCTGTCATACAACCCACTCTGTGTGCAAGCTGACTCTGCCCTCTTTGTGTCACCCTGTGGGAGCTGAGGTTCAGGGAACTGGTGAAAATGCTGATGTTTTGGGTACTGTCATTGTTGTGGGTAAGAAATACTTTTGTCTCTGATCCAGGAAACTTGTGTTTTCTGCAGTGTTCATGATAATATAACAGGGCAACTTCTTAGCTTCAAGTAGAGTAAAAGCTCACTCTATACTGTACTTAACAAAGTGTCTGGAACATAGCAAGTACTAAATGTGTTATTTATTGTTGTTATTATCGTTATCATCATCATCCTTTTCACAAAATTGAGTTCTTTGACTAAGAGGGAACTAAGAAAATATATTGCAAGTACTTCTGTTTATAGCGGAGACTAGGGACCAATTCTGATGTGAATTTAACTGCACAAAGAAATACAAAGCTTATAGTAATGCACAATGCTAACCAATTAGCAAAATCTATTATTAACATATTCAGAATCAATTAAAAAATAGAAGCAAAAATCAGATGCCTCAGAAACATGAAACAGTAGCAAGACAGACTATATGCATTACAGTTATAGGCATAAATTTTGACTAACTTATTAAAAGACCACCCAGATAGAGTTCAAAACAAAACAGTTTTATAGTGTGAATAGGAACATCATATCCAATAGAGAATAGCAAAACAGAAATATGAGTATAAATTACAAACCAAAAAGAAAAATAATGTAGGGCAATCAGACAAATTTAAAACAATGTAGAAATCAATGTATAAACATTATACATTAAAATAAGCGTATGTTTTATGAACACTGCTATAAACTGAATGTCTGTGTCCCCCCTAAATGTATATGCTGCAGTTCTGATTCACAGTGGGATAGTGTTTGGAGGTTAGACCTTTGGGAGGTGATTAAGTGATGGGGGTAGAGCATTCATGAAGTGACTAGTGCCTGTAGAAGAAAAGTGAGAGGGACGACCTCTCCCTCTCCATCACTTAAAGTGATAGCAAGAAGATGTCTCCTGGTAAACTAGGAAGAAGATCCTTACCAGACACCAAATATGCTGGCACCTTGATCTTGAACTCCACAGCATCCAGAACTGTGGGAAAAAAAATTATTGTTTAAGCCATATAGCCTATAGTATTTTGTTATAGTATCCTGAGCAGACCAAGACAAACTTGTTGTATAATAAGCAAATATTTATTAATTTAGTCACATTCATTCAACAAATAAAGAATATGGGAAAATCAGTTGAGAGACCATTGCTGTCAATCAGGTGGCAGATGTTGGCAGGTTAGTGATGCCAATGGAGAATGATGAATAGATTTGGCATATGTTTATTTAACAAAGTGAAATCAATGTGTAAGTTAGTAGAAGGTTTATGGATGGGGGCCAAAAATGATTTCAAGGTTTTATAATCAATTCATTGATATTGATGTCATTCTTTGAGTTAGGAAACACTAAGAGAATATACCAGGTTAGAAAAAAAATAAATTTTATAATAACAAAATATGCAATGCAAAACTAGAAAAAATACAAAATCAGAGACTAGTTGACTAAAATGTGTCATTGAAGACTTTATAGCAATCATCAATTTATCAAGATATTAACTGAATATTTAAATAATTATAAATAAAAAACAATTATTATTTGTGATTAAGTACATAAACATGTATCTATAGTGTATACACATAAATACCACAAAGAGATGATGCATTATTTGTGTAAGTTCATAGGGACATTTTCAAAATCTCATATTATTATTTCCAGTTATTGCCAGATGCAGTAATAACTAAAGGAATCAGAGTAACATAATTTATAATATTGTGTGTTTGTGCATATATAAACTCTGAAACAAGAACTGTATTATCTTTACATGTCATTAAAACCTTTCCAAAAATAGTTGTCATAATTGGCCACAATGAAATCTCAATAAATTTAAAAATACAAAGTAATAGAATTCACACAATGTAACAAAACTAAAAACTAGTGACAAATTTGAATAACAAAACCAAATAAAAATTTAAAAATAGAATCTCATAGTTACTGTTGATCTAAGAAAAACTTAAAAATACTATTTCAAAATATTTATATAGCAAATTCTGAACATTTCATGTTAAACTTAAGATGAAACATTAATGATATACTCAAGACAAATTTTAAAAAGGGGTAAAGAAATATATTGAAGAATGGAAGAAAGAAAGAAAATGAAAAAAATAAAGAAGAAAGGAGGGAAGAAAAAAGGAAGGGAGAGAACAAAGGAAGGACAGATGGAAGGAGAAAGGCAGAAAGAAGGAGGATGAGGGGAAAAAAAGGAAGGAAAGGAAACAACTCAAAACCGAATAAATAACTGGAGAGAGCGGAAGCAGACAAGTAGTAAACATAAAAGCAGAACGTTATATATTAGTGGCAGGAAACACACACACACACACACACACACACAAAATTGTAAGTACACCCAAGGTCTAGTTTTTTAAATAAAACCGTAATAGCACAGATTTATTTCTTGTTTTTCAAATCTGACTGGGAGGGGTATAAATCACAAAATTTAAAATGAGATCATGGAGATAATAGATGTAGAAGTCATAGAAACATTTTAAGAAAATAATATTTACAAACTTTTGCTAAGAAATTTGAAAATACCAATGGAGAAGGAAGTAATGTATTTTTGACAAATATAAACTCTGAATCTTTATTCAAAAGAAAAGCCTGAATATTAATTGTATCAGTCTGTTTTCACACAGCTATAAAGCTGCTATGTGATGTTGGGTAATTTATAAAGGAAGAGGTTTAATAGACTCACAGTTCTCCACAGCTGGGGAGTCCTCAGGAAACTTACAATCATGCGGAAGGTGAAGGGGAAACAAGGCACATCTTACATGGCGTAGGAGAAAGAAAGGAAGAAGGAGGATGTGCCAGACCTTATCAAACAGCCAGATCTTGTGCAAACTCACTCATTATCATGAGAACAGCATGGGGGAAACTGCTCCCGTGATCCAATTATCTCCCACTAGGTCCCTCCTTTGACATGTGGGGACCACAATTCATGATGAGATTCCCTTCAAAAGGGCAGCTATTCAGTACTACAGCCAATTTAAGACATTCTACTGGCTACATGGCCAGGATACACTGGCAAGCTCCATAACAGCTCTTTACTAGCTCCTTAATCTGTTTTTTTCTATGAATAAGTCTTTGTTTATGACCCTCAAGAAAGTATGTTTTAGACAGAAGGATCAGTGGAGTGCATTGGATAAGCTATTATCTGTCAGGCATCAGGAATTCAGAGATGTATAATAAGCAGCTTCTGCCCTCAGGGAGCTTGCTGCCCAGCAGAGAAGGCAGGTCATTAAAGGCACTAATCCCACAGGATCCAGGGGTGGTCTCTGGAGTCAGACCTGGGTTAGTGCTACTGTGTGATCTAGGGAAAAAGACCTAAACTAACCTCACCTCTGCTCAGCTCCTCACCTATAATTAAGGACAATCATCATGGCATTTACTTCTTCAGGTTATTTTACGGACCAAGCTTTAACTGATCACTATTGCTATTTGAATACGTTATTATGATGTATAGTGACAAAAGCTATAATAGAGGTCAGCAAAAATGATACTTACAGTAGCCACATTAGCTAGTCCATTGGGAATTCTCATGTATGATAGATAACCGTTCTAACCTTGGTTCTTATTATGGGCACATGAACCCATTAGCGGAATTTCTGCCTCTTAGGAGAGGTCTGACCAACTCTCCTGGGTATTCAAAATTGTCCCTTTACTATAAGTCTTCATCTCCTGTGTTCATAGAAAAACACTGACTCACAAGCAATGAAGAGATCCCAGTCTGGGTTCTGATGTTGACTGGACTAGGTGGGATGGATTCCTTTCCATTGCAGATTTTTATGAAAGTGCCATGGTGCCCAGCAAACAGAAGGCTAGACCTGGTTTCTAATGTGTCTAAAGTGCATACCAGCCCAGTGCACAAAGCTGTGCCCTCTGGCTTTGCTCTTGCTCTGTGTTCAATGTTGCTTGTTTCAGACAGGCTGCCAGGCATCTTCTGTCTTCCCCTGGACTAAGAGTTCCCAGCAAGTCAGGCTATTTCACACTGTAGCTGGAGATGCCACAAAAGAGGCAGGAGGTGGCCCCACAAACTCAATTTCCCTGTCATATGGGCAGGGGAAAAATACACTAAGGTGTCTCCCAGGGATTGGAACTTAACAAAACAGGTGGTCCTCTTGACCTCTGCAAGCCCTTTAAGTGGTGGTAAAATTGTTTTTCTGGTGTTAATTGTTATGACTCTTGCAGTTTTAAAAAACATCATTTGCTTTTAATGATGCAAGAAAGCACTAAATGATTTAAGAGTAGAGCTCATGCAAAACCACTTGTTCTGTTCAACTAACTCATGGGTTCTAAATGGCTCATGAGTGTCCTTTTAAATCCCTATTATGATAAATGAGACCAAATGGCATGTTTTGCCGTACTGTCTAAATTGGTCACATTTTTCTACATACTGCCTGACTCTTCCAATATTATAAAATCAGCTAGGAGATAAATTATATAAATCAGCAGTCATGCTCCAGAGTTTAGCCTCCTGTGGTGGGTAACATGCCTCATAGGAAAAGCAGGAAGCAAACAGTTAGCTTTGGGACAAACCCTTCCGCCTTCACTGTAATGACTCATTTTCCTTCTCTGTATTGTTTGATTTTATGCTCATCATAGACAGGGATCTTCTGGGTCCCAAAATACTTCAGAGCCACAAGTAAAGTGGGCATCTGAGAGGTCTGTACCTGTCATAGGCCCATATTGCTAAACTCAAATGATCTCGTACCACAAGTGTTAAAAATAGACTCTCCACAGTAGCGTCAGAACTGAAAGGATAGCTCTGCATACCAACAGAGGAAATCTGAAAAAAAAAAATAGTCCATATGTTGTTTCTGTGATTCTTCATTCTACACTATGGATATTCACGGGTTGGAAGCAAGAAAATTAAACTCCGTAGCCTCACTTTTCTCTTCTGAACCGTAGATCAAACCTCCTGCACCTCCTTGGTAATGCAATGAATGTGCCTTGCAGGTTAGAAAGCCCCACACAGATGAAAGACTTTTATTATTGAATTTATTCCATAGCATTTTGCCTTTTAGGTTTCTCTTTTTAACTCTTTTTCTCCCATTCTTTTCTATGTTAAAAGAATGACAATTACAGCTCAGAGCTTTTACCTTCTTCCAAGAAAACTTTTAGAGACAAAAAATAGAGAACATTGGAGCTGGAAGGGTTCTTTAAAAACAACTCTCTAAGTCTCATATTCTACAGTTGAGAACATTTGAATATGCTACAGATTAAAGGACTCAGATAAATTTCTATAGCCAGCTAGTGAAAGCTGGAACTCAGATCTGGTCTTCTTTCTTGTCTGCTGCCCATTCCCTTACATCTATCTGTCTTTTGATCTTTGGCATAAAACATGACTTCTTGGCTGGGTGCAGTGGCTCACATCTGTAATCCCAGCAATTTGAGAAGCCAAGGTGGGTGGATCAAAAGGTCAGGAGTTTGAGACCAGCCTGGCCAGTATGATGAAACCCTATCTCTACTTTAAAAATGCAAAAATTAGCCAGGCATGGTGGCATGTGCCTGTAGTCCCAGCTACTTGGGAGGCTGAGGCAGCAGAATCGCTTGAATCCAGGAGGCAGAGGTTGCAGTGAGCCAAGATCGAGCCACTCTACTCCAGCCTGGGCGACAGAGTGAGACTGTCTCAAAAAAACAAAAGACTTCTTTCCTACAACATGACTTGAGGAACTTGGAAATCTCTTTAGGAAAAGTGCTGGGACTTGTGCTACTTGATTTTCACATGTCTTTTCCTTGCTGCACTAGTGGATGCTTATACATACTTGTGGACTTCGTTAGGTCAGGAGCAGGAAAAGGACTTGTGAGTACAGTAGGTGGGAGAAGTGCGTCTGAGGTTAGACAAGGCAGCAGAATCTCGTAGACTCCAATGTGCACTTGAGTTGCCAAAACTATTCATCCGAAAGCCCAATCAGAATGCAATTAGTTGCCTTCCCTTTCTCCTCAATTTTTGCTCTAAAAACTCCTTTGTTATTTTTAATGCTGACATTGTTGCATGAAATCACTACTACATTTCCTGACATCCTATTATGTGCCAGGCGCTGTTCTGGGTACTTTATGTGCATAATCTCATTTCACTCTTACTGCTGCACTCCATGTTAGATATAATAATGCCCTGTTATGGGGTAAATTTTATCCCTCAAAAATTCATATATTGGGGTCCTAATCCCTAGTACCTCAGAATTTGACTTTATTTTGAAATTGGGTCATTGTAGATATTATGGATTAAGATGAAGTCATCAGGGCATCCCAAATCCAATATGATATGACTGGTGTCCTCATAAAATGAGAAAATGTAAAGACAGAAACGTGCACGCAGGGAGAATGCAATGTGAAGATGAAGACAGAGATATGCCTGCCAAGGAATTCCAAAGATTGAAAAAAACAAAACAAAACACCAAAATTATATCAACCACAGTCTCAGGGAATAGCACAATAAAAATAGAAATCAATACCAAGAAGATCACTCAAAACCAACCATACAATTACGTGGATATTAAACAATCTAGTGCGGAATGGCTTTGGGTAAATGATAAAATTAAGGAAGAAATCAAGAAACTCTTTGAGGCTAATGGAATATACAAAATAACAATGTCTGGCACACAGCTAAAGCAATGTTATTAATAATAAAAAAAGATTATAGTGCTAAAGGTCTGCATCAAAAAAATGGAAAGATCTCAAAGTAACATCACGCCTAGAGGAGCTAGAAAAACAAGAGCAAAGCAGCCCCAAAGCTAGCAGAAGACAAGAAATAACCAAAATCAGAGCTGAACAGAATGAAATGGAGACATCAAACACCATACAAAAGAGCAATGAAACTAAAGGTTGGTTTTTTTGGAAGGATAAACAAGATTCGTAGACTGCTACTAGACTAATAAAAACGAGAGAAGATCCAAATAAACACAATGAGAAATGACACAGAGAATGTTACCACCGACCCCAAAGACATTAAAATAAAAACAACCTTGAGAATCTATTACAGACACATCTGTGCACACAAACTAGAAAACCTAGAAGAAATAGACAACTTTCTGGAAATATACAAGCTCTCAAGATTGGACCAAGAAGAAATAGAAACCTTGGTTCTACAATTAATGAGTTCTGAAATTTAATCAGTAATAAAAAGCTCAGCAACCAGAGAAAGCCCTGGACCAGACAGATTGACAGCTGAATTCTACCAGATATATAAAGAATTGCTACCAATCCATCTAAAACTATTCCAAAAAAATTGAAGAGGGAGGACTCCTTCCTAACTTACTCTATGAGGCCAGCAGCATTCTAATACCACAACCTGGCAAAGACACAACAAACAAAAAAACTCTAGGCCAATATACCTGATAAACATAGATACAAAAATCCTCAAGAAAATACTAGCAAACCAAATCTGGCAGCACATCAAAAAGCTAATCCATCATGATAAAGTAGGCTTTATTTCTGGGATGCAAGGTTGGTTCAACATATGCAAATCAATAAATGTGATTCATTACATAAACAGAGCTAAGAACAAAAATTACATGATCATATCAACAGATACAAAAAAGGCTTTCAATAAACTTCAACATCTCTCCATGTTGAAAACTCTTAGCAAATTGGGTATCAAAGGAACATATCTCCAAATAATAAGAGCTAGCTATGATTAACCCACAGCCAGCACTATACTGAATGGACAAAAGCTGAAAGTATTCCTTTTGAGAATAAGTAAAAGATAAGGATGATCACTCTCAACATTCCTATTCAACATAGTTTTGGAAGTCCTAGCCAGAGCAATCATGCAGCAAAAAGAAATAAAGTACAAGGCACTCAAATGAGAAGACAGGAAGAGAGGAAGTCAAACTACCTCTGTTTGCAGACAATATGATCCTACTCCTAGGAAGTCCTATAGTCCCTGCCCCAAACATCCTAGATTTAATAATCATCTTAAGCAAAATTTCAGAATACAAAATCACTGTACAAAAATCAGTAGCATTTTTTACATAACAACATCTAAGCTGAGAGCCAAATTAAGAATACAATCCCATTCTTAATAGCCACAAAAAATAATAGAATACCTAAGAATTCAGCTAACCAGAGAGGTGAACGATATCTACAATGAAAATCACAGAACACTGCTGAAAGAAACAAGAGACTACATAAACAAATGGAAAAACTTTCCATGCTCATGGATAGAAAGAATGAATGTTGTTAAAATACCCATACTGCCCAAAGGGATTTACAGATTCAATGCTATTCCTATCAAACCCATGACATTCTTCACAGAATTAGAAAAAATATTTCAAAATTCATATGGATCCAATAAAGAGCCTGAATAACCAAAGAAATTCTATGCAAAAAGAACAAAGCTGGAGGCTTTACACTACTGGACTTCAAAGTATACTACAAGGCTACAGGAAGCAAAACAGTGTAGTACTGATAGAAAAACCGACACATAGACCAATGGAACAGGCTGTGGAACCCAGAAATAAAGCTGCATTCCTACAACCATCTGATCTATAACAAAGTTGACATTAACAAGCAATGGGGAAAGGTGTCTTTATTCTATAAATTGTGCTGTGATAACTGATTAGCAATATGCAGAAGATTAAAACTGGAGCCCTTCCTTTTACCATTTACAAAAATCAACTCAAGACAGATTAAAGACTTAAATGTAAAACTCCAAACTATAAAAAGTTCTAGAAGAAAACCTAAGAGATACCATTCTGGAAACAGGACCTGGCAAAGATTTCCTGATGAATAACTCCAAAAATGATTGCAACAAAAACAAAAATTGACCAGTGAAACCTAATTAAACCAAAGAGCTTCTGCACATCAAAAGAAACTATCAACAGTATAAACAGACAACCTACAGAATGGGAGAAAATATTTGCAAGCTATGCATCAAAGGTCTAATATCCAGAATCTGTAAGGAATTTAAACAAATGGACAAGCAAAAAGCAAGCCACTCCATTAAAAAATGAGCAAAAGACATGAACAAATACTTCTTAAAGAAGATATACATGCAGCCAATAAGCATATGAAAAGGTACTCAACATCACTAATCATTAAAGAAATGCAAATCAAAATCACAATGAGATACCATCTCACACCAGTAAAAATGGCTATTAAAAAATAGATACTGGCAGGGTTTCTGAGAAAAGAGAACATTTATACATTGGTTAGAATGTAAACTAGTTCATTAATTCATTGTGGAAAGCCATTTGGAGATTTCTCAAAGAACTAAAAACGGAACTACCATTTGGTACAGCAATCTCATTACTGAGTATATACCCAAAGGAACATAAATCATTCTACCAGAAAGACACGTGAATGTGTATGTTCATCATGGCACTTCTCACAATAGCAAAGACATGAAATCAGTCTAGATGCCCACCAATGGTGGACTTGATAAAGAAAATATGATACATATATACCATGGAATACTATGCAGCCATTAAAAAGAACACAATCATGTTCTTTGCAGCAGTATGGATGAAGGTGGATGCCATTATCTTAAGCAAATTAACATAAGATCAGAAAACCAAGTGTCACAGGTTCTCACTTACAAGTGGGAGCTAACCATTGAGCACACATGGACACAAAGAAGGGAACAATAGACACGAGGGTCTACTTGAGGGTGGAGGGTGGAAGATGGTGAAGATTAAAAAAAAATTATATATTGAGCACTATGTTTACTACCTGGGTGATGAAATAATTTGTAAGCCAAATCCAGTGATGTGCAATTTACCCATGCAGCAAACCTGCACATGGCCCCCTTGAACCTAAAATAGAAGTTGAAAGAAAAAAAATTTGAAAGAAACGACTTGATGAAAAGTTAATTGTTTTTCTTCTGCTGTGAAATTAATAAAGAAGTAATTAAAATTAAGATAATTTTTATTTTCTTAAGTTTTATTAATTATATTTTTAATCATGTTTCAATATAAATCTTTGTATTTTATAAAAGAGGCAGCTTTTAGAGGTCAGGGGTCTTATTTCATAACTGTATTTCCTGTATCATGAAAAGTTCCTAGATTTCAGAGTAAATAACAAAGATGTTTCAATACAGATAACTAGCCTATCTCTGCTCATTGTTTACTGAAAAGCTGAAAAAACTGTACAATGAAAATCCATTTACCCACCACCTAGATTCTGCACTTAAGGTTTTGCTATAATTGCTCATATATATATATATATACACATACATCATCTCTCTGGCCATCCATCAATACATCATATTTTTTGATGTTTTTAAAAATTGCAGACTTCATCCTCAAGGAATTACACACATACACCATTAATTAGAGTTTGATCTTCATTTACTTAACAAAATACTAAGGCTGAATATATATTTTGTATTTGGAGTTTGACACATGAAGTAATTAGAATTAGCATAGTACTTACTTGACCAACAGATGGCTATTGTAAACAGTTGATATTTGATTCAGGAATTTGTGGACCAAGATGAAACTTTTGATTACCATGACAAACAGTGGTCATCTTTATAATCTCTCTCATCAGCAAAGTTTACATAGAATTAATAGGAGAGAAAGTCAGATACTTTCCAGGAGAAGTCTCAAGGTGAAGGCTGGCTCTGATGGAAACTCTCTAGATTGTGATGAGTCATGCAGCTTTCCCAGCAAAGGTTAAAGGAATAAAGACAAGGCCAGAGACCATTTCAGTGGTTTAAAAACTCTCAATTTTTTGACCTATGTTGCTATCAGGTTATAAAACTAATATTCTCTCCATCAGCTGAAGAACAGGCTATCCAAATCAGTAAACTAGCATATTTAGTCATCATACCACTTGTCTTACTTCATCATACAAGTTGCCTGTGCAAGCAAATCTTGCGATTCTAACTATTGCTGCTGTCCGGAAAGCTACATAACATATACAATGTTTACACCATATTAAATATCTATTAATGTTTCCATAAAAGGAGAGGAAATATATTGCTTTGATGATACCTTGATAAGTTCTTAAAAATTGATAATAGCATCTAATTATCCAACATGGATTATTTATTGTTTCTCCCTCCTTCCCCTGTGCTAGTTTTCTCATGAGGGGAATGGGCTTCATTTTGAGTTATGATTATAGGTTCGATTTCATTTTTCTTCTGCCTGGAATGGAAAAATCTCAGAAGCAGCTAGGGGAGCTGAAGAAGGATGAAAAGCCTGTTATTAGCAATATTTAGCTAAGGAACAGATGAAAATCGATTTGATTTGTTTTCCTTCTATGAGATTTTATCCTTGGTCAGATTGAGGTATTGCATTGCAAGCAGATCAATTGATCCTGCCTGATCTTTCAAGTCTGCAAAAACCTAAATGGGCTCTTACATAGGAGATGCCCAAAAGACATGGACTTAGTCTTCTACAACATGGAAGAAGGTAGCTAATCTCAAATTCGTACAGAGGTACGTATATACTGCAAAATGTATTTCCAAAGTGGTTTAGAGATCTTTCTACAATTATGACCGTCTTGCACAAAAAGTGGGAGACGCTCTACCTTAGGGAGGAAGCTCCATAAGAAAGGAGTGAGATTGAGGGGAAAAGAGGGATTCTATGTTTATTTTGTAGTTGTTTTATAAGCTTCTGTGTTATTAAAATATGTTAACAGCATGCAGGTATTATTTTTAAATATCTAAAGCCAATAAAGGTTTACAAATGTGAAAAAAAAAAAGAAAAAAAACTGAATGCTTTTTATTCCCCACTCCTGCACTGTCCTTTCCAGAGCACTATTGAGGTCTTCATGGGTAGAATTTTTGTAGCACAAAAAATTCTGGAGTTACATAGTTCTTGGCACCTAGCAGATCCACGATTCAATAGCTAGTGAATAGAGCAGAGGCTCATAATCAAGGTCTTTTCTGCCTCTAGAAGTCTATGCTCCAAAAGACCCATTTTTGTCCACAGAAAATGCCTGCCAACCAATACAAACATACTTTCACTGAGAAGAAGTCTAAGGATATGTCACTGTTGGGGGAAGCAGCAAAGGAGAAAGGACTTACAGAGTGCCTACATAAATTGGTTATGAGTAACATATAAACTGGGAACAAACTGCAGCAAACTGTGGGAGGCCTCTGGGGAGGCAAACTTCTGCATGCCTTATGTTCTGGGGCAGGGTGACCTAGGCTCTGTTACCATAAACATTGTGCTCAAGGACGTAAAACCCCTTTGTAACACTAAGACATAACCAGATTTGTAGGCTCTTTGTAAGGCCAGTGTTCTACCAGCTGCACATGGATAGTAAGCTAAAGATAACCACATGTTCTTGTCTTGTGAAACTCCCAAATCACCACTGTTATCAAACTTTAGAATGACACACCAGTTCCTGCTCACCGATTCACTTCTGGCTCACTGATTCACCCCACCATCACGTCCCCCACTCCCCACCATGACTCCACCCCTACCCTATAAATCAAAGTGATTGTAACCAAGTAGTGTGAGATACCAGAGCTCGGGGCCTTCACTGCCTCCAGTAAAAAGTGATGGCCCCCTGGTCCCACTCTTTGCACTCTTAATCTTTTTCTCAATCCTTTGTCGCTGCTGAACTTGGGGTACCCATAGGTGATATGGGGGCTGGTTCCCTACAGCTGCACCATAAGTTGCAAATTACAATTCTTTAGAGGACAGGTTTGTGTTGTAAATGCCTGAAACAGGCCTGGCATAGGAAAAACAGCACAGGCATAACAACTGATTTGCAGCCTCTGTTTTAGGGAAATCAGGGGGAATGGTGGGGACTGTGGCAAAACAGAAACCCCGTGCTCTATCTAAAGTGGGCATCGGCAATTTAACTCCAGCTGTTTAATGGCTTGTGGGTACACCTGATTAGCACTGGAGAGTCTCTGATTTTTCGAGAGAAGTTAGAAATTTGGATTTGATATGAAATTATTAATTTTAGAGGTCTGACAGACTATCAGCAGTTGTGATCTCTGCTTTCACAGAGGCCCTTGTTTCAGTTGGGTGACAGAATGTGTGTCACAGCATTAGGTGTCAATATGCAGTCACTAATTACTACTTCGTAGAGCTAGCAGATCTCTATTGCAATTCTAATTCTACTTTTTTTTTTTTGTAATATTAGGTTCTCTCTAGCAATGATAACTGTACCTTTTTAGAGTTCAGATGAGTTTAAGACATGTGCTGCTTTATTTGAAGTGGCTTTCTTGGGATGGAAAGCCAGGTCTCTCTCTGGTTCAGTGTAATATCTGCAAAAAGCATGGTGCCTATAAAAAGAAAAACGATTTCTCACAAAACTCCAAGAACTGTATGTTAGAGCAATTTTTATTGTCCTAGAAGTTCTACAGGGTTAGCAATATTATATACATTATAATTGAAATAAAATAATGCTCACTGCATTTTTGGGAAAATGTGATATTATCCTTCTGTAATGTTCACAGGAAAAAGGCAGTAAAAATTACTAGTGAGAATTACTGGACAGAAGGCAGGACAGTTCTAGGAAAACATTAGAAAAAGTCAGATCCGGCCAGGTGTGGTGGCTCATGCATGTAATCCCAGCACTTTGGGAGGCCAAGGCGGGTGGATTGCCTGAGGCCTGAGGTCAGGAGTTCAAGACCAACCTGGCCAACATAGTGAAACCCTGTTTCTACTAAAAGTACAAAAATTAGCTGTGTGTGGTGGTGGGTGCCTATAATCCCAGCTATTCAGGAAGCTGAGGCAGGAGAATCGCTTGAACCCTGGAAGTAGAGGCTGCAGTGAGCTGAGATCACGCCACTGCATTCCAGCCTGGGAGACAGAGCGAGACTTCATCTCACAAAAAAAAAAAAAAAAAGGGAAGGGAAGGGAGGAGAGGGGAGGGGTCAGATCCTTCTCTGGAGCCCCTGGTTGGGTCCCAGATTTACGGGGTCCCCGATTCCTTGTGGCACTCCATAAGGGCTTTCTGGGTAGGATGTTGCTTTCTGAACAGTTGAATATACAAGACAGGATGGTTTCCCCTGACAACACAGGGCAACAGGGTTTATAGGTTTATATATTTGCTATGAAATGTGTGGTCCATGGTGAACCACAGGCTGAGGTGGTAGACAGAGTAAAAAGCCATAGGTTAGCAAAGCTCAGCATCTATTTCTCTACCATGATTTAGACAGCACAGTAAAGGAGGTGGTAGAACACACAGAGTGAAGAGGACCTGTTTAGATGCAGGCAGAAAGCAACACCTGGGGGCTGAAAAGGCAGGTGGTCATTATTCCAGAAGACCACATGACAGGAGTTCACAGGCAGGAATTCAATTGAAAAGAAAGAGCCAAACCAGATTATTCTGGGATTAGAGTGCCTCTGAACCTATATGTAGAGGGGTCAGAGCATTCTATTCAGAGACCAATACAGGGAAATAAGTTGAACTCAAGCTTAATGTATAGTTCTGGAAAGGATTAGTATTGGCTTCTATTGGCCAATACCCGGAAGTTACTGTCGTAAGTTGAACTGTGTTTCTCAAAGAGAGTATGTCTTATTCCTAATCTGGTTTCTGCGAATATGGCCTTATTTGGAAATAGTCTTTGTAGATGTAATTAAGTTAAGGATTTTGAGATAAGATCATTCTGGATTTAGGGTGGACACTAAATCTGACTGGTATTTCTACAAGAGAGAGGGGAGAAGATTTGAGGGACAGAGATGCAGAGGCACCCAGAGGAGGCCTCATAAAGCAAGAGGCAGAGATTGGAATCACGTGTGAGGCTCCAGCCAGGTAACACCAAAAGCTGTAGGCAGCCACCAGAAGCTAGGAGAGAGGCATGGAACACAGTCTCCCTCAAGTTTCCCGAGGAACTACCCTGCTGACACCTTGATTTTGCATTTCTAGCCTCCAGAACTATGACAGAATAAACATTGTTGGAGGCCATGTAGCTTATGGTACTTTGTTATGGTGGCGTGAAATAAATATGGTTACCCACGCCACCTGATCTCTGACGTGAACATTATCTAGCTTACTTTTCAATTAATGTGAAACGAGTATTTGTTTTAATCACTTTTAATTGTTTTTACTCTTTTGTTCATAGTAAAATCTCTCTTTTTTTGCTCTGGGAATGAATTATAAATGAAAAAGTATTATGATTATAATACCTTAAAAATCAGTGTCTGGAAACATAAAAATAAATTAAATGAACCTTGTGGGAATTACACTAAGTGACATAAGCCAGGCAAACAGCACATAAGCTCGCTCATCTGTGGAATCTAGAAGAGTTGATTTCACAGGAGCAGAGAGTGGCATAGCAGTTACCAGAGGCTGGGGAGGCAGGGAGGGTAGGAGGGACTGAGAAAATTTGTCAGTGAGTACAAGGTTACTGTAAGATGGCAAGAATAAGTTCTGGTGTTCTATTTCACAGTAGGGTGACTATAGCTAATACCAATGCTGTGTATATTTCAGAATAGCTCAAAGAGAAGGTTGTGACTGTTATCACCTGTGTTAGTTCATTCTTACACTGCTATAAAGAACTACCTGAGACTGGGGAATTTATGAAGAAAAGAGGTTCAATTGACTCAGTTCCACAGGCTGCACAAGAAGTGTGACTGGGAGGCCTCAGGAAACATCATCATGGCCAACGGCAAAGGGGAAGTAAGAACATCTTCACCTGTCAGAGCAGGATGATGAGAGAGAGAGAGAGAGAGAGAGAGAGAGAAGGGGGAAATGCTATACATGTTCAAATCTCACTAGGGAGATCTTGTGAGAACTCGCTATCACAAGAACAGCAAAGGAGAAATCCACCTCTGTGATCCAGTCCCCTCCCACCAGGTCCTTCCCCTTCCCCCAGCACTGGGGATTGAAATTCAACATGAGCTCTGGGTGGGAACAAAGAGCCAAACCACATCATACCCTGATATGATCATTGTACGATGTGTACATGCATTAAGACAGCACTCTCTCCCATAAATATGTACAATTAGCTATCAATTATACATAACTAATTATTTATTAATTATAAATAAAAATTAATAAAAAAGCATATATCAGTTATGCTTTAATCCATTCTAGACTTAATTCCAGTGTTCATTCAAACATTTATTTCTATTAATTTATTCATTAATCCTTTAATCATATTAATTCATCATATATTTACCAAATGCTTACCCTGTGCTAGACATTATTCTTCTAACTACTTAGAAATACATGATGAATAAGAAATACATGATGAATAAGAAAGATAAGGTGTCTGCCTTCTTCGCATATATATTTTGGTGATGCAGACAGGGAATAAAAATCAATCAAATAAATGCATAATTATGGGGTATAATAAATGTTATTGTTGACATCTCAATTTATTTTCCTGTAGTCCCTGGTGTTGATACATTTAATTCTTAATTATAATGGTCACTACTTGCTATATAGAATGAAGGGAGAGTTGAATACTCGGCTATTTAAACTAAATCCTGTTATTGGTAGAACCTCTGTTGGATTCCATCTCTATTATGGCTGTTTATATCTGTATTCAAGCTTTGAATTCACACTTAACTGAGAATCAAAGCTATTTAATTCACAGCACAGCATTGTTGCTGTCACTTGATACATAATTGAAAATAAATAACCTCAGTGGCAGCCCCAAAGCTTAGATGCCAGTAAGCTCAATATCTTTTAACCTCTAATGCTAGGCAAAGAGCTGAAAAACTCTTGTTAAAGCTAGAATATCACAACATGTTGGGAGTGAAAATGTGTGTATCTACACACACACACACAAACACACACACACCATCAGAGTTTATTATTTTCCTTGTTTATTTCTTTATTTTTGCTTGTCATGAATGGAGAAGCTAAACTATTACTGTAACTCACACCTGAGACAAACTTCACTTTCACTGGAGGTCACAGTGTGACAGATACCGCGATAGCAAAGTGTTCTGAGACAAGACCTCTTTCCCACCCTATATTCAAATATGCAGTTTATAAAAGAGGATGAAGAGGGATTCGGTTCCATAACTCTTGCACTCTTAGAGAAATCCAGGAGTTTTTAAAAGAAGACTGGAGAGGAGATTTTGTGAGAAATAAAACTGGTAATTATTTTCTAGAGTTCCCTTTTATTCACAACTCCCCATGGTTCTTATTTAACATGCTTGTTATACTTCATTACTATCATAATTCCTGTAGATAAAATTCTGAGATTTAAATCATTGTTAATTAATTTTCAGGAGTTTTTTTTTACCTTTAATTAGAGCAAATTTTGAGAAATAATATAATCTCAAATGCAGTAGTCCCATCCCAAACAGAACTTTAAGCAAAGCATTTTAGTATTCTGGCAACATAAATTTCTTAATGAGTCACAAAATACATGCCAACGTGTAGAACATTTACACTCAATCTGTTTCTTTTTTTCCCCAAATTTATTTATTTATTTTTTAAAATTTTACTTTAAGTTCTGGAATACATGTGCCATGGTGGTTTGCTGCACTCACCACCCCATCATCTGTGTTTTAAGCCCCACATGCATTAGCTATTTGTCCTAATGCTCTCCCTCTCCTTGCCCACAACCCACCACAGGCCCTGGTGTGTGTTGATCCCCTCCCTGTGTCCATGTGTTATCATTGTTCAACTCCCATGTATGAGTGAGAACATGTGATGTTTGGTTCTCTGTTCCTGTGTTAGTTTGCTGAGGATGATGGCTTCCAGCTTCAGCCATGTCCCTGTAAAGGACATCATTGCATTCCTTTTTATGGCTGCATAGTATTCCATGATGTATATGTACCATATTTTCTTTATCTAAT
Organism: Cacajao melanocephalus; assembly: GCA_963573385.1. Taxonomy (NCBI): domain Eukaryota; kingdom Metazoa; phylum Chordata; class Mammalia; order Primates; family Pitheciidae; genus Cacajao; species Cacajao melanocephalus. Next base: position 36,977 of record CAUYLG010078465.1, on the reverse strand, counting down.
CTGTTTCTTTTATAATGCTATTTACAAGGCCAGAAAAACCCTTGTGAAAGAGAAATTGCTAGTTAATGAAGTAGTGTCTGTTATTTTGCCTACTTGGGGGCTATCTTTCTTTCGAAAATATCAGTCATGTCAGCTTAAGAGGTAGTTCACATATTTAGGGCACCCTAGTTATTTTCATTTGCTGACACATTTGTAAATCTTTAATTTTTACTCATGGGAGTTTTGGTCCTTGTGTGAGTCTACAGGAGTTGTCTTAACTTGTTCTATAAAAAATGATTTATCTCTAAAAACAGTTTTTTCTTTTTGTTTTAATAAAGTAAATCCTTGGCAAAATTCAGATTATTAAATGAGAATGGTGTCTTTGGGCTTCAAGTGTTTTAACTGGTGGACTCCTCTATGAACATGAAACTGGAAATGTCCTCTCCCCATCTGAGCAGTGTTAAAGTCACGCCCCAACAACGGCCTCTCTCGAGCATTATGATCAGGGAATTATATGATTGTATTTTAAAGTTAGGGTAAAACATGAGCCGGATTATACTCCCTAGAATAATGTTTTTTTTTTCTGTTTCTAGATTTTCTAATGTATTGTTGGCCGAATTGGTTATAGAAGTACAACATTAAATATAAGAGTCATCTAGAAAGGAAATAACTATGTAGAAACAAAAGCAGGCAATCCTCATTTAAAAAAAATAGTATTTTATATTAATGACTTTAATTCATCATTAAACTTGAATGATGGGGAGTATGGTGCTGCAATTTAGCTGCTTTCCTGTAGAAAAATGCCAATTCCAAGCTAATTAAAGAAGCTTTTCAATTTAGGTCCAGAGAACACATACATAAGTTATGTTATGTTTACCTAATTAATATAACTTAATATGATAATTCAAAGAGAATTAGTTGAAAATGAACTATCATAATAAACTGAGAGACACTTTTAATAAAAGCAGTTAAAAAGTTAATGAATCCTGATTTTATGAGGAATTATTCTTATTTTTTAGAGAAAGTTATTCATGTGTAAAGGCTTCTTGAAACTTCTGCACAATTGGTAAAGGAAGGCTGATAAGAATATCACAAAGCGATTTGTTTTTATTGTAGTTGAAGGGAAAATTTGGGGCATGCTTATGGAATAATTTTGCAGATTTAGCTTTGCTTCAAATTCAGGAGTTTAGCACATGCATTTTGAAAGCTAGAATTCATTATTGTGCTATCACTGATCTGTCAAGCTTTCAAAATAAAATATACTAAAAATACTTTAAACTTCTTCTCTTTGGCTCTAAGTAGGTTATGATATCTGCCTGAAGATTCTTGGTGAATCCTAAAATAAATCATCATGATTTTTTCTTATATTTGTGTCTCCTACATTGTATCTTTAGATTTTTTTAAATTTAAAATATTTTCTTTTAAATTTTTTTATGATTTGAAAATTTGCTATTAAAAATTTTTAGAAGATTTTGGTGAACATGTTACATACACCTCACATTGAAAATAGTGTAATGAAAATGGCATGGTTTTATTTTTCTTGCTACATGATAATAACTGCATCAAATAGTGTTAAAACTGTAGATTTGTCTTAATTCAACCATGATTAATGGTTTACTTAATTAAACTTACTTAAATGTGAGTTATAAGCTATAATTCATTTTTCTTTATTTACATTATAGATCAATATTCACTTGCTTCATTTTCCTTTCTCCATTCTATTATTCATACACTATTCTCCAAGTCGTTCAAATTTACAATTGTGCTTTGTCTAACTGTACTCTCATTTTCATACCAGGCATGTTGTTCTTAGCACTATCTTGAATTTGGTAGGGCTGCATCTATAGCTATTTGTCTTTGCTTCTTCTGCTGCATTTAGTGCCAAGTTTTATATGTAGCTGACAGTACAATTCAATGAGAGGAAGTTAAATGCTTGCTTAATTTCATAACTTTGGGGATTGAGCTAGGAATATTATTCAGATCTTCACCGCTGGCTTGATTAGTAACTATTTTAAGTGTGGCCTGCATATAATGTTGTTTCTTTAATCTATTCAAAGGAAAAGATTTAGTGGACACTTCTTATGAGTCAGGAACTATATTAGGTGCTAAGGATAGAGTAGTAAGCAAAAACGTGACAACTGCTCTGAAGAAGCTGGAAATCTTACAGTAAAATATAGATACAGTGAGTTCTAATAGTAGGAGAAGATAACATTTTTTTTAAACTTATGTGCCTGGCACTCTACTAAGCATTCTTCATACATTATTTTATATTACTCTTAAAATAAATTTATTAGTTACATTCACTTATTAAAAATAATTTTTGATAATCCAGTTTGTGTTAGAAACTATTTTCTATAGTGTTATGAAAAAATGAACCATAAAAAAGTCTAGGGAGTGATGTTAAGGTAAGTTTGTCTTTATTTCTAATAGAAGGATTGAGGAAGCTGTCCCTGAGGAGGTCGTGTACCAGCAGAAGTGAGGGAATGACCCTTGGGTAGATTAGGAGGTAGAGCATTGCAAGAAAAAGGAATGGGAACAGCTACAATACTAAAATGGAAGCAAGTTTAGTTTGCTCAAGAAATAGAGAGAAGGCATGTGAAGCTTCAGGGGATCACTGGGGGACAGGATTTGGGTTATGGGATGGAAAGGATATGAGATTGGATATACTGGCAAGGACCAGATAATGTAGGGCTTTGTAGATCATAAACAAGCAGCTAGGATTATTGTATTAGCCTGTTCTCATGCTGCTAATAAAGACATACCTGACACTGGGTGATTTATAAAGAAAAGAGGTTTAATTGACTCACAGCTCCAGGTGGCTAGGGAGGCACCACGATCATGGCAGAAGGTGAATGAGGAGCAAAGTTACATCTTACATGGTGACAGGCAAGAGAGCACGTGCAAGGGAGCTCCCCTTTATAAAACCATCAGATCTGGTGAGACTTATTCACTACAAGGAGAACAGTATGGGGGAAAAATATTACCATGATTTGATTGCCTCTACGTGGCCCTGGACACATGGGAATTATTATTCAAGGTGAGATTTGAGTGGGGACACAGCCAAAGCCATATCAATTATGTTCTGAATAGTATAGAAAGTCCTTGAAGAAGTTTGAGCTGGCTTGTGTTGTGATCTCATTTATGCTTTCAAATGCCTTCTGTGGCTTCTCTGAGGTAACATCCCTTTTGATGACACCACACTTGCTTTAGCTTGTTCAGATCTGTTTTTTCACCTCATTTTTCTTTCTTTTCTTACCCTTATTTCCCTTAGAATGCAGAGATGTATGAATATAACCATAAACTGAAAAGGATTCTTTGATTTTATGTGGTATCCATTTAGCCATCTTAGAAGAAGGAATTCTGTTTTGTTTTGAAAAGTCTCTAGTTAAGAAATAAAACAATTATCTGCCAGTCTCATGCCAAAGACAGATTTTGGTTTTATATATCAAGACGCTTTTATATATCAAGGATCTCTAATTCAAAATGTTATTTATGTCATTATTCATGACAATCAATTGGCAACTCGCTCTTTGCTTGTCTAGGGAAAACAGACTCCTTTCCTTTAAGTCACCATGACTTTTCAGATTTCCTCCTGCCTCGTGGCAGGAATAATCAGCCAGAGAAGAATCCCGAAGCCCAACATTTATCGAGAAATGTTCAGAGAAGAAGCTAGTGTACTCTCATTGAAAAGAATTGAAGAGAATGTAGAAAAACAAGAAGCAATAATGAAGATTTAAGAGGAAGTGAAGTCAGGGGTCTCCATGAGTGCAGCGAGAAGGTGAAAGACAGCAGAGCCCAAGAGGAGAGCAAAATGTGAGAGGAAGCCAGCTAAATGTGACAGCAAGAACTGGGAAGAAATGTGTAGTTTAAGGAGGACTTTTCTCCTAAAAAGATGAAAATAAAAATCATGGAACGCTTCATACTTGATAATGGGTCACAGTAAGGTCATAAACAGAAAGAAAAGTTTATGACACCACATATTCTTATAAATTGCAAGGAACTAGGGTATTCAATAAATAAATGTACACGGAAATCATAATAAAATTGGTCAGAGTATTTGCAAATGTAAAACTGAGATTTCAAGCAGGGTTTGATTCATAAATGGAGATAGTTATCACTAATCATCTTTAAATTTTGATACTTTACCTTTGAGTATTCATGCTTTAGCCTATATCCCTGAAAGGTGAATTTTATATCCTGTTTGACAGTATAAAATATCTTCATTTGTTTAATGTGTTCTTATCTCTTTGAATCATATAAGCTCTGATTCAATTAGGTAGATGGTGACTCCTGGGTTTCCTTCAGATTTATGGAGACCTATTTGTCATTTTTAAAACAAATCAGATAAGGAAAAGTCTGCTCAATGAAACATAGTAATTTATCATTTTCTGGAAAGGGAAATTTGTTTGCTATTTTATTACTGCTGTGAATCCAAACTATCTTACAGGTGTTTTAAAGATCTGTCTAGATCTGATAAGTCCTTTCTATTTGGAGTAAATTGGTTCTGTCCTCCCAGAGAGAATAACTGCACCGTACGCTGTGACTCCTCAGAGAGATCAGTCAACTCTGGGAATAGAAACATAAAATACAATGGGCTGTTGAATTGAGAGGAAGTAGGAGTGTCTTCAGAAGCAGACGGTTTTCTAATAAGCAGCTGATTATTGGTTATTATTTTTGACCTTTGGGCTAATCATAAAGGAGGCTATTAGCAGGTAATGGATTAAATAAGGTGACTCATATTCATATAATTTCTTTAATATGAAAGAGGAAAAATAGCCTGTGGTAGATCAACTGTTGTCAAATCTTTATATAGCACATGAAATGCTCTTGAAAGGGTCTGAGGGCCATAAACTTTCTTTGATTAAGGGTGAGAGACTCGCAATTGCTTTTCTCTTAATTGGAAGCATATTCTTAGATTTGAAAATAAAAATTCAGAGCTGAAAAGAGGTGGCTGCTGAAGGAACTAACACTCGTGAAGGATAAATGATTTATCTGAAGTCTTAAAACTAGTTAGTGTGACTCTGGCATAAAAACCTGGGTCTTCTGAAACATATTCTGTGATTCTACTGACTGATGGTTGATCTTTTTTTATCTTTCATTTTTGCCTTAGCATATGTATCATCATTTGTCTCCTTGCTGTGCCACTAGGAAAGTTAGCTCTCAGCGTTATAGGAAGAATAATAGCAAGAGCCAGAGGAAAGATGGATAAGGGTATCAAAGAGGTCTTCAGGTGCCATTACATACCTTAACAGAATGAAAAAGTGCGGTAGATACGCAGTAGTGAAAAACCTCAACAATGATGTTTATCCTTTTGCCTTTCAGACAGAAATGTATCTCTTTCCTCTTCCAATATTTGAAAGGAACAGTGTCTAGAAGCAACTGACAGGTAGTTGTTGGCAAGTGCTCAGAACACTTAAAAATCTTCTCTGTGTTCATTTTTCAGGGTTCCAAATGGTCGTGCATAGGAATTGATTCTTCTAAATCAATTCTGTCCCTTATTTCTTTTACCATTTATTTCCAGATATTGGAATTACCGTTGTCTGCCTGTGTTTCCTGAATATAACTGTGTTGTTGGAGACCCCCTTCCGAAAGCCAAGCTAAGCCACTATGGCCCGTCTGGGGAGGGTATGAATGAGGCCAATACTGCAACACCCCAAAGTTACTTAAAGAAGCCAGGATAGCAGAAGCTTGAGGGCTTTTGCCCAGAACATAGCATGTGCTCTGTGTTTAGCCCCAGAGCTCATTATTAGATGGACACCCCCTGACTGTGAGCAATTTTTGTTCCTTGAGGCCTGCTGATACTGGCTTTGGTTCTGTCATTGATTTGAACATAATCTGTGTGTTGCATCTTTATTGGATTGCCATGATTCATTTAAAAGGAAATGTTTTTGATCCTTGCTGACTGGCTTTCACGATGGGATGGAGGAGGTAGGGGGTTGGTAAGCAGCCTGAAAAAGAAAACACTTTCAATATTGCTCTCAGGTTTACGGCTGGAAGGGAGAACAGCTAAAACACATTAGTCCTTTAGCTATTCAGAGGTTTGACTGCTTTAGCTAGGGGGCCTGGATTCACGAGCCATTTTCTGTTTCCTGTCCAACATCTATTTGATGCAATATGCTCCATGTCTCTTTTCATTAACTGAGACCTATATGATGTCAATTCAGAAAAACAGTAGCTGATGTTATGAAATACTTGCAGTAGCATAACAAAGATCTGTTATAAAGGCCTTTTACTTTGTTCCATTGTATATTTTACTATTGTGTTTTATGCCTGCAGCTTGACTGTATTGAAAGAAAATATTTCAGCTGGGCCCTGCTGGGTTTTTCTTTTTAAACTTGCTTTTGAAATGCTAGATAACAGTGAGCTCAATCTGTGGCAAACTCGTGACATTAACAAATGTGGGACAAATAACCTCACCGAGGCACGTGACAGCGATGCAAACATTTTAGTTGAAATCAAACCTATGAACAGAGACATAATCTGCTCTAAGAGTACGTGAGGTTTGGTTTAACTTTAGTGTCACAGATGAAGCACCTTTGATGCCTGGAAATTATATCCTGCAACATAAAGTGAGGTGCCATCGTGTATCAGAGGAGCCCTCCCAGCAGGTTTGATTCCAAAATGGGAGGGGTGACACCATGTGCTTAAGAAGAAAGAAGAAATATGATGCTTTATTGTTACTTATGTTAAAATGTATATGGAGCTCAGAGTCAAAAAACTAAAGCTATTCCACCTTTCTAGTGTATCTCAAGACCAGATGATATATCATTTCACAATTCCTTGAACAATTCGAGATGAAGTTTAGTGCTCTACTGCTAGCTCATATTATTGTGAGAGAGAATATGAAAATCTAATAACGTAGCAATAATCTGCACAATGTGAAATAATGCCAACAAAACAAACTGGAAGCTGGAAAATGTTTTAAAGAAAGTTATAGTGCTGAAAAAAAAAAAGATCCCAGCTCTAATGAGACAGATTAACTGAAAGAACTCTGATTTGCATTTTCTTTGTAATTGTATTTTAATTGTGAAATTAATTAGTAAGTATTATAAATGGAATGTGAAGACCTGATCCATGTACAACCATAGCATACATGAAGAAAATACATATTGAAGGAGTGCCACACATTAAATTTATATTAGAAATACAGCAAGTTTTAAAACAACATAATAAGCAATTACTTATACAATTGGCATCACCAGTTGATAATATGAATGTATTTCAAAGCCATGTAATTTACAATATTAATTTAGCTGTCTTAGTGTTTCTTAATATTTGGAGCAGTGCAGAAAGTCTTTCTAAAAGACAATTTTTTTTTTTCGAGAAAAATCTGAGCTTGCCTGAACATTGGGAAGAACAATAAGGTCCTGATGAACTGTAGTCAGGATACACAACTCAGGTTTTGTGACTGCTCAACAGCTGCTTCCAAATGATACAATTCATTTGATATCCCTTCAGGGGAGGGTGGATTAATCCCCTCTTAGTGTCTGAACTATGGATCACTGTGTTTAAATATGTATATCTATTATTAGCAAAAACTATGCACAGAACTTTAAACATCATTTGAAGGGGTTACATTTATTGGCACCTGCTTCAAGGATTAGGTCATTGGTGCAGTCATTCCAAAGTCTACATTATTTGTAAAACTGGCCCACGACTGAAGATTTTAGTTATCTTGTTTCTATGGAAACCGACAGTAATTGACACTGATTACTGAACTCAGGGAAAGTAGAATCTGAAAGTACATTTTAAAGAAGGCACCTCTATAAACTATAAAGGTAAATTAGCTGCCAGAAATAACCGTTTTATGTTTGGTTTATTATCCGTGTAAAGTAACTTTCTATACATAAAGCCCAGTTTATGTGCAACAAGGTACTAAAAGGCTACTTTCACTTTTCCCAGATAATGTATCTATTAAGGTGTGAGTGTGGGTGTCTGTTTTTATGAGTAAAAATGGTGCCAAACTGATACTTTTAAAAAAGGTAAGATACCAATAATGGTCTACAATTTCGGAGTCCAGGCACACAGCATCGGCCTGACTACTCTTCTGTGTACACATTTGAAACTTGTTATTTGAGGCTAAGTATTAAATGGGATACTCTCCTGAGTTCATCTACTGGCAGTGATATGATGGAATGTAGACTTTCTTTCCCTTGCCTCTTGTCTGTGAGTGTGGTTGGGGGAAAAAACAGAAATCACCAGAAAATGAGCATTCAACCACTGCATTTAAGGTTAATAAGCTCATTTAAATTTAAACAATCTTAATAAATAATTTATTTGTTGTGAACCTAAAAGTTCTCTAAAATATAAATTCTATTTAAAAAATTACCTATAGGTAAAATTATCACAGAAAATTCAAGATGAAAAAAATAATCTTAATGTAACAGAGTACAAAAAGTTCACTGATACAGCTATAGATTTCACATTGCAACTACTCTTTAGAAAACTACCACTTATTGAGTTTTGCTGAACTACTAAAAACAATATCCACATTTTCTGAAAAATACATTAAAATATTCCTCTGTTTTCCAACTACAAATCTGTTTGAGATCTGATTTTTTTCATTTATTTCCATCAAAACAACATATTGTAATAGGTTAAATATAGATGCAGGTGTGAGAATATAGCTCTTTCAGTTAACACATTTTAAGGGAATTTGAAAAATGAAAAATGAAAAAATGAACTGCCATTCTTCTCATTGTTTTTTAAAAAGTGTTTATTTTTCTTAAAACTGTTATTTGGGTTACCTGTTAAGTGTTGTCATTTCAAAATGAAATAATGTGCAAATATTTTTACATGTCACAGTATTAATTTTGAATGTCTCAAGCTTTAATTTTAAGTGAAAACTACATAAATCAAAGATCTTCTGAGTTCTAAAAAATTTTGTTAAGAGTGTAAGAGTGCCCCCAGACCAAACACATTTGGGAACCCTGGAATTGCAGTAAAGTAATGCTTCTTATTGTTTAGTCAAAGTTCGCACCTTATTAATCAAACTTCATACAATTATCTTCCTAATTGCTCATTCTCTTCAATGACTTTGCATTCTACAGATTAAATAATTAACATAAGTTTGCTTAGTGTAGTAAAACTAACTAATATTTTGCATACTTGTTTCCTAAGCTGGCTGGAACAAGATCTGCCCACTTGCACGGCGGTTTGTTTGGCTAACTTGTTTTACCGAGAGGATATGTGCTACTCTTCAAATTATGAGATTCGAGGTTAGTGCTTTTAGAAAACTACACATCATTTTTACTTTTCCAGGTGAATGATGTACCTTCTCCACAGCATACAGACTCTAAGTATATTATAAAAATAAATATTAATGTAAATTCAATTGACTAGTTTATATTGTGAAACAAAATATATAAGGAGACAAAATTATCCAGTTTATACAAAATGAAAACAAAATCCAAACACATGACAAAAATGTCAGTCAACCCTCAGTATTAATATGTATTCCTCAGTCAAACCTGAGAACCATTTTTAGACAAAAGACATCATACATGCTACAAAATCATAAAGAAAGATGTATATTCTTCTAGCCACCTTAATTTAATTTAATCACTTCATATTTAAAGGGACAATAACACTAATGTGAAAATAATTCATTTAAGATTTTTATTAATTCTCTGAAACCGGCCATTGCTAATGAAACACAAAAGGAACAAATGGCCAAGGTGAAAGTCTGTGTTCACCTTCCCTCCTCAAAGATCCTAAGTGGTTTACAGCCTTCTCCCTTTCCTTCCACTCTCGTCCCTTCCTCTTTTCCCTTTCCTCCTTTCCTCTGTCTGTCCCTTCCTTCCTTTCTCCCTTTTTTCTTGCTTTGCTTTTTCTCCATAATTGTGACATTACATGATTTGTGCCTATCAAATTCTTAATGAAGCCAAATTTCAGTTGAAAAGGGGCTAAACACTATTTAGTAATCAATTGAGTCATTTTACGTGGTCATTTAAAGTTGGTGTAGAGTATCTTTCCTTTTTCATGCCTTTTCTGATTTCATTTTAGCTTAGAGGACAAGCTACTCTAGCATATTATTTTAATTTTTGTGAGTGTCTCTGTTCACATATTCTGAAATAAATTATACATACATATTGAATCAAGCTTAATAACTTGTAAGTAATAAAATGGAACTGAAATTTATCCTAGGCCAACACCCATATTTTGCAGATAAGGAAACTGATGGCATGTGACTTACCCAGGACCACAGAGCTAATAAATACGAGCAGAATGTTTAGAACTCAGGCTGAAATCCGTTTATCATTTTTATTATAGACAGTAAGGATCAGATTGGTTGTAGAAAATATTCAGCACATATTGAAAAATATTGTTACTAAAGGAAAAATTTAATTTTAATTATTAAAGAAGTCATGGACATAAACCAAACCTATTAAACTATGGAGGAGCTACAGTGTGTGACTTTTCTTCAAACGTGGAGTGATAAGACATTCTGAGCACTGCAAATGGTGGATCAAAGTGGTGCTGGGCAATTGTGAGAAGCATTTTTAAGTAAGACTCCAAGCAGAAATAGCTGCTTCCCACTGAAAGAGCTTTAACCTCCTTAGGCCTACCACTGACCACTATAGCAGCTATTAGGAGGTGGATTCTTCTGCCCTAAAGCAGCTTCTACAAGCAGAGATATAGAGAGAGTGCACTGCATTGTGGTACAGTACTGCATGGGCAGGACCACCATCTTAACATATTGGAAGGGAGCAGCATCTTCCTAAAAGACAGTTTAAAGAGCCTTAATACTTAGTTCCTGTGCTTTAAGTCAATGCATGAGCAATAATTAAAACTTAAAAATAAGAGTTCTGGAGCAAGAAGTGGGCATCCTTATTATGCAGCCAAAACTTGTGGGACAAAAACAGTATTGGAATCACAGAAGAGGATCCCAGAGGCATCACTCCAGAAGTCATTTCTGGGGCCATGCTTGTTAAAGATTTTATCACCAATCCCTGAACAAAGAAGAAATGAAAAATTGTAAAAATCGACTGTGTATTTTTCATATTCGCTATACATAAATATATTAAAATGTAAAATATCTTTGTAAAAATGACCTTAGAAATTATCAATAGATCTTTATACTGTTTTCATAACAAACCCTTCCAGTTGTTGAGGTGAATATACAGGTATTAGGATCAGCAGATTTTGCCCGAACATTAGAATCAGGATTCTGGTACTCAAAATGGGCAAGGATTGATAGCATCTTTCCCATTCTGAATCATTGGCTCAAATTCTGTTTACATCTACCATTCCCTAAAGGATGTCACTTGTTCCATGTTGCCTCTGTGAAGCTCTGCTTTTTAAGTGTTAATTATCCCAGGACTCATTGTTTTGATAATTTCACTCTTCATCAAAATATCATATATCACAAGCATGCAGAAAACAGCTTTTCAGATGACAAAGAAATCCCTCAATGAGATCTTAGCAGAAGCTATTTGCAATAGTCCAAGAAGAACTTCTTGTACATAACAAAGCATTATTTTCAAGATTTGATTTTGTCATTGCTTTTCGTTTTCTGTAAAGACTGCTTGATACAAAAGGTCAAGGTATCAGCAAAACATAGACAGATTTTTGCTGAATGACATAAACCTGTCAGAATGCTGAGCTTTGATGTTCCATTAAGTGATCGATGTAGATTACTGACTTTTGGCTAAATGCTACTCAACCAGATAAGGTCAATACCTGTTAGTTCATTGATGGAATAATTAATCAATCAATACAGGATGCTTGAAGTCAGGGAGAATTATTGCCAGGCTTGTATCTCCGGCTTTAGTCACAGAAATTATTTAAAAACATCCTTGCAACATTAACCCGCTCTGTGCAGGGTTTATTGTAGCATTACACACCCAGAAGAAGGAAAGAAAAAAATTCCAGTGACCAGCACTTCTTGTAACCTTGAGCTCCCCAGAAGGAAAAGCTTCTAACAAGCTGAGTGCATCATCATTAGCTCTTCCTTTCACATCATCACACTCTGCTGGTAAAATAATTACATGCAATTTTTCTATTTTACAGTTGGACCACATGACTCCCTGTTCTTTTGCACAGCAATTCACCCCTCCCCCAGACTGCCTGGTTGAAGGCTGGGACTGCTCACCTTTAAACATCTCAGCCAGAGGCTTTCACAGTAGCTGGTTACAATATTTCCTAAGAGCTGCAAAATAATCCATCTGGTTCACAGAAAAACTCTCTCCTCACTATTTCCTATTTCCAATGCAACCAAAATTTTTCTTCTTAGGAATGCAGAAGGCAAGGATTCTTTGTATTTTCAAAGTTGCATATGATGTCATTTATTTGAACTCATGAGTTTGGGACAATTCATAATACTTCTTGCTAGATGTTACCACTGGTTCTCATTACTCACTAGTTCTAGTTTTGTGAGATAAAAGCTCTTCTGTATAATTTTATAAATCACTATTACTTGTTTGCAAAACAAATGACAATGCTTTTATTCATTTCAGCAAATAATTATCACAGGTATGGTATGACCCAAGCATAGCAATGATCTTTTCTCTCAAAGAGTTAAGACATATAACCAACACTTTGGTGCATTTCTGGTTTCATACCACTTGTATATCTCTCACTCCATTTAATCCTTCCAAATCCACGTGAAGTAGGTAGCAGAAGGATTATTATTGCAATATATCCATTAGGAGAGACTACATCTCATAGGATTTATTTCTTGCTAAAGTCAATTATTCAGCAAATAGCCAGGGTCCTTAGGAAATGAGTGTGGAAGTATTGACAGTTGCTACTTAGATGATATAAACAATACCCCCATTATGAGGGTCTCTGCCAGCCATAAAATCCCTCTGTGTGAATGGTATTTCTTCATGTAAAAACACAATAAATCAAGATAAAGTTAGAGAAAAATTAAGTTAAAATATGACTGCACATCCTAAACAACCACACTCAGCTGAGCTTTACCTAGATAAGCCTTGCACACATGTGCCTGGACTCATATCGGTTTCCACACGTCGCAGATTGTCCACAACAATACACAAGGGAACCAAATGCTCTCCCTGCAAATGAGATGACAGTGTCAGCTTCAGAGTTGAGATAGGAGTGGGAATTGGGTTTCTTAGAGCCACCAGTAAGTAGCCTTATAGAGAAGTGACCTCAGGACAGGCCTTGCACCTGGTTGAGACATGTATGGACATAAGTGTACATGTTTTTCTCGGGACAGTTGGTGTGATTTATGGAAGTGGATCTTCCCCACTCAGCATCATTTTTCTGGGAGGTCTGGAATTCCATTTCCATGCCTTCCCATATGCTTCCAAATGAGCTAGTGTGTGACCATTATGTGAATGGGGAACTCTCAGATGTGATGCTTCATTGGCATAATCTTTAGGTTATGTTTTGGGTTGGGTTGCCTTCAAAGTCGATCTTGACTCTTTGTTACTTCTCTCTCTCTTTAGTAGGGTCTATCTTCCTTCCCCATGAACCAGAGTATTTTCTGCATTGATGCTGCAATGTAAATCTGTGTAGTTTTCTGGACCCAGACCTTAAAATAAGGGCAACTTCCACTAGCAGACCTTGAGGCACTCCTTCTGGGAGTCCGAAGACAACAAGTCAAAAGTCTGACTCCCCTGAGACCACCGTATTGGAGAGGTCAAAAGCAGGCTTTTTAGTTGCCAGTGCCAGCCTTCCAGCCATCCCTGCCGAGTCATCAGACATGCAAGTAAAACCATGTTGGAACCTATAGACCAGCCAATTCACCAGCTGACTACACTACCAACTTACCTCAGTCAACACAGAACGGAAGTGTCACCCAGTGGAGTCCTGCTTGAATTCTGCATCTACAAAATTGTGAACAAAATACAATGATTATTGTTTTAAGCTACTATGTTTTGGAGTAATTTGTTACACAGTGATAAGTAACTTGAATAGGAAGTAAACACAGAAAGCACTAGAAGACAAGTGGAGAAATGTGACAGAAAAGAAGAGTCAATATAAATCATTCATGAATTGGCCGGGCACAGTGGCTCACGTCTGTAATCCCAGCACTTGGGGAGGCGGAATCAGGTAGATCATCTGAGGTCAGGAGTTCAAGACCAACCTGGCCAACATGGCGAAACCCTGTCTCTATTAAAAATACAAAAATTAGCCGGGCATGGCGGTGGGTGCCTGTAATCCCAGCTACTTGGAAGGCTGAGGCAGGAGAATCACTTGAACTTGGGAGGCAGAGATTGCAGTGAGCAGAGATCATGCCATGGCACTCCAGCTTGGGGGTGACAGAGCAAGACTTCGTCTCAAAAATAAAAGTCATTAACAAACAGGTTATCACTGTGGATAACACAGTCTCAATCCCCCAGCGACCCCGGAGGCCATGTGGAATGCAGCTCAGGGTGGAAGGCTGTTTCTGGTACTAAGACTTGACACTTGCTGGTTGCTCTGCTTGCAAGCCTAATATGTCCTGAGGCTCCAGGCAGAGCCCAGTGTGTGCAATAAGAAGCTGAGAGTGTGCACATAAAGGTGAGTGCCACGGGAAGTGGGTGAGACTTACAAATGTCTGATACATATATTGGACCCATGGAGGGTTTGCACAAGCAGTTTTAGGGAAGGCAAAATATTATCACTCCTTGGCCCAGACTTTTCTGCCGAACATTAGTGACTGCAAACATGTATTCATATAGTTTTTTGTTTTATTTTGTTTTTGAGAGAGTCTTGCTCTGCCCAGACTTGAGTGCAGTGGTGTGATCTTAGCTCACTACAACCTCTGCCTCCTGGGTACAAGTGATTCTCCTGCCTCAGCCTCCCAAGTAGCTGGGACTACAGGCATATGCTACCATGCCCAGCTAATTTTTGTGTTTTTAGTAGAGACAAGGTTTCACCATGTTGGCCAGGCTGGTCTCGAACTCCTGACCTTGTGATCCACCCGCCTTGGCCTCCCAAAGTGCTGGGATTACAGGCCTGAGCCACTGCTCTCAGCCTGATGTAGTTTATATATTTATCCCCACTCAAATCTCACATTGAATTGTAATCCCCAGTATTGGAGGTGCGACTTGGTGGGAGGTGTTTGACTCATGACAGCAGGTCCCTCATGAATGGCTTGGTCCAACCCCTTGGTGATAAGTGAGCTCTCACTCTAAGTTCATGAGATCTGGAAGTTTAAAAGGGTGTGGCACCTTCTCCACCACTCTCTCTCCCTTGCTCCTGCTTTTACCATGGGATGGGCTTACTCCCCTTTTACCTTCTGCCATGATTGTAAGCTTCCTGAGGCGTCCTTAGAAGCTGAGCAGATGCCGGCACCATGCTTTCTCTATGGCCTGAAGAACCATAAACCAAATAATCCTCTATTCTTTATAAATTACCCCATATCAGGTGTTTTTGATAGCAATGCAAGAACAGCCTAATACATGTGTGTTCTGCTTGTATTTCCCACACCAAGTTAATTTCTCAAAGCCCAACTCAAACAGCATGTATCCCTAGGTGCCTTCATTGATCCACTCTAAGCAGAAGTCATCCTTCTTGTATGGTACGCTCTGTGACAGTTTAAGATCTGGATCTATGGCATGAATGTCTTATCGTATTTTGGTAGAGTTTAGCTTGAGTCTTTTAATCTCCTAACCCCGTCCACTCCATTCAGACTCCAGGAGTGGAATGGACTGATTGATCAAGTCTTGTAGATCTTTTTTATTTGCCATACTGGCACCTAATCCACTGCTTGATAGGTGACACACAAATGATGCTCAAGACTTGTTTATTGTATCATAATGGATTGAAAAAATGTTTCAGTTACCACATGCCTTTTCAAAAGTACTTAGATCTTATTAAAAAGAAGGCAGTAAATTTTCTACATGATCTAATTTAAACATGTTTCCAATAAGAATCCACTGCATTAAGTGGACCATATTTATTTGACAGATGTATTCTGGTGAACTAGATGCACAGTTAACAACAACAATAAAAACAAATATTCTCCAAGGTTCTTGGTAAACTGCCAACTCTAATAAGGTCTTTAGTAAAATAATAATGACTGAAACATTGCAGGGCAGCTTAGGGCCAGGAAAATGTGCTCAAGGTCTCTGCTCTGGGTGTTATTTTTAACTCATATCTAAATAATTTTGAATTATTACTCCAGGTAATATATGCAGCATGAAAGTGCTATTTGAAAGACCATATATAAAAATATTTCATTGTACCCCACAAACAGATACAATTATTATTTGTCAATTATGAAAAAAGAAAACGAAAAGAAAAAGTGTAATCAAGAATTTATAAATTCCTATTAAAAAGAAAAAAGAATCCTGCCATACGAACATACCTATAGCAATTTCTTGCCTTTTAATATGTTAATAGGGTCATTGTTATTGGGTAATTCCTGAAACCCAGAAACTAAAGTCATAAAAGCCAAGATGCAGTGGTGTGGCCATGATGTTGAAAGTATCTTGGCCTCAAACGTGCCTTCAGGTCCTCAGTACCCCCAGCTGGACAGTACAAAATTAACATGGGGTCATCTGAATGCAAATCCATTTAATAATTTTTGATAATGTATTTACTTTAAAGTGGAATATAATTAAAGGAAAACAATGAGTTTTCTTTATCCCTCTATTTACCTAACAGCCGGAGATGCAAAGTCACAGGAGGCAGCAATACATCTCAGGTCCTGGTGATCTGTTTCCGTTCATTCTTCAGCCTCCTTCTCCAAGCTTCTTAGCTCATCAATTTTTTGCCCTCCTGCCATTGCTCACACTGCCACCTTGCTTAGATTCCTTTTTTTTTTTTTTTCATTTTAGCTGCTGATTCTTGTTCCTTTGTAAAGATTCCCATCAGGACCATCTTGTGTAGAAATCCTGACATTGTTAGACGGTAGGCCTCAATATATAGTATATGTATGTCATACATATACATATACTATGTATGACTTTGTGTTTATTACATTTTTACAGCTTTTTAATAATATAATTTACATTCTGTGAAATTCACCCATTGTCAGCGTACAATTCAATGATTTTTAGTAAATTGCAGAGTTGAGCAACTATTGTTGTGGTGATTCAGTTTAGAATACTTTAGAATACTTCCACAATTCCAAAAAGGTCCTTTGCCCCATTTTCTATCAATTTTTGATTCTACTTCTAGTCCCAGAATGATCTGTTTCTGTCTCCATAGATTTAACTTCTTGCTGCATTTCATGTACAAGGAATCATACAATATGAAGTCTTTCCCTTCTGTCTACTTTCAACTAGCATTTTTGATGCCTATTTGTATTGTAGCTTGTGTCGAAAGTTTGTTCCTTCTTGTTGCTGTATGGTATTCCCTTGAGAAATCTACCACATTTTATTGATCTCTTCACAGATTGATGGGCATCTATTTCCACTTTGGGCTATTAAGAATAATGCTGTTGTGAACATTCACATTTAATCTTTGGGTGGATATATGCTTTTATTTCTTTTGGTTTGATATCTCAGAGTGGAATTTCTAGGTTGTACAGTAAGTTTGTGTTTAACTTTTTGAGAAACTGTTTTGCAAAGAGGCAGTAACATTTTATATTCTCACCAGCAATACATGAAAGTTCTAGCTTCTTTGTATCCTTGACAACATTTGTTATTGTCTGTCTTTTTATTATAATGATCCTAGTGGATATGAAGAGGTATCTCACTGTGGTTTAAATATGCATTTCTCTAATGACTAGTGTTGAGCATTAGTTTTACATTCTTATTAGGTATTCTTCAGTGAAATGTCTGTCTATATCTTTTGCCAATTTTTAAATTGAGCTATTTTTTCTTCTTATTATTGGATTGCAAGTGTTCTTTACATATTCTGAATATAAGGTATTTATCAGATACGTGATATAAAATATTTCTCCAAGTGTTTGTATTATCCATTTTTATTCATTTTCTCCATGGTGTTTTTGAAGCACTTAAATATTGTTTTAAAACATTGTTTTGTAAGTCAATCATTACTAACATCTTTGAGGGCAGAGGCTGGGCACATTTATTGATATGCTGTACTATTTGCACAGTGCTCATTAAGAATTATTGAGAACCTGCTTGGGCTAAGCACCATTCTAAATTCTTTGCATAGATTAACTCTTTTAATCCTTACAAGAGCTCTATCATGTAGATACTATTAAGACTGGAGTTCAGCAAAGTAAGTTACTTCCAAGGTCTTATAGAAGAGGCAGCAAGACTAGGATTCAACATCAGGTGGTGTGAAGGTGGAGCTTAGGCCCTTGATGTCAGGATGACTCTACCCCTGATTAGTGTATTTCCATGGGAATCACTAGAATTGAAGCACGCAAATACGTACTTTCTTACTTGTTTACTAATTTTTAGATAGTGTCATACACTCGTCAGAGTCAAGGAAAAAAGCAGAATAAGTCATTTGAGAATTAGGACCAGAAATTGAATTATCACTAAATTCAATAAGAAGAGCAATTACAGGGATCTATATGGTCACCAGGATTTGAGCTTTGTGATCATTTTCACTTTCATGGAAATTATGAAAAGGTTGAAAATCATGTAAAATGTTGTCGCAAAGTCTTTCTTTTGGAGAGCAATAATTGCAGGGCATTGGACCTGTTTCAGTGTCTCAGATTCCTCTTGAAGTGATAGTAACTTATTCCATAGTATGATTATGAGGAATAAGTAACAGTTGTTATTAAAGGCATCATGTTTTATAAATATCAGCTATAAAATATGATTAACTGTATCCTCAGGATAAAAATTAAATGAAAGATTTATGTGAAGGGCTTTTTCTAGTGTCTGGGAGCTAGTTAATTGCTCAATAAAGTTGCTGTAATAATTTTTGCACTTTTTGTCAGCCACATCTTGCTTCTTTTATGTTCTGCTTTTGAGTTTTCTGATTTAATAAGCAAAATCTTTTTATGAATTTCCTCAAATATGTTTACTTTTGGTAAATACTCTTACAAAATCTGCAGAGAAATAGTCCTGGTTTAAGTAGAGTTGAGCCTTAGAAAAGTTTATGAAATAAAACCTTTAAAACTCAAAACCAGCTTCCTATTCCATAGAATTGCCACTGTGTTACCTAAATGAAATACTAATATTTAGTATAAATAGGTTTTTAAGTAAAAGTAGCCATTCAGCTCTAAATATCCAGTAACTTGTATATGAAACGATAAAATTCTATGAAAGCAAATGCAAATATTTTACTCAGTCAATTCACAAAGGCATTCTTATATTAAATATTTTAGTGAAAATTCAAAATGGGTAACTTACAGAATTAAAATTATATAGAGTATAAAAGATTTCATGGTATTTACTGGTTTATTATTTTCATATTCAGACCTTCATCATTCACCAATTTTTTAAAGCAATGTTAAGACATTTCAGAAATGCAACTATATTCGATTTGCTTTTATTTAAAACACAAGGAAACAAAGAAAAAGCCTATCACTGTGAAGGGGTGAGGAAAAGACCATTTATAAACGTTGAAAATCAAATGTCAATGCTGGTAAGTGTGGGAACAGTCAATGTAAAGTTGCCACACAGGGAATCACACCCCACAGTCCCAGAAATTTAAGAGAGTAGAGAGTGCTAAGCTGCACAAGTGCTATTATAATATTATAGTGGAAAATTGACCATCTTTTTTTGCTGTCTGAGGCTGTTGTAAGTGTGTAAACCTTTGAACATAGTGACAGTTTTAAACCCCTTAAGGAAATCAGAATTGATAGTAAAATAGCTAATGGCCAGAAATCACTTCCCACACCCTTGGCCTTTGCCTTTCACCTTCCTATTAGGCTAACCCCTTGAGCATTCTCGGAAAGAGCATATTCCACACACTCTGTGATGAAGTGGCAGGCATTTGGAAACCCTGTGAAGAAAGTTATAGGCATGTGTTCTGCTTTCACCCTGCCATTGACCATAAATAGACAAGCTCGTTGTCCAAACTTGGAACTCACCCGGACAAGGAAAATATAATGCTATTCAGTATGACAAATATCATTCTCCATTCTGCATTCTCTTTTTCACAAAAAAGGCTTTCTCTCTCTTACAAAAACTGTGTTAGAAAATTTAAATCCTGATCATTTGCTCGACGGTTAAATATTTGTATAAAAATAGCAACAAATGATTTGATTGAGACATCATAGAGAATATACACGTATCTTTGAAACTTTCTAAAATATTGTTTTTGAATTAAAGTTATGTTTTAGGAGAGGGATAGCAGGGGGTGGGGAGATTGGGGAGGGATAACATTAAGAGAAATACCTAATGTAGGTGACAGGGGGATGGAGGCAGCAAACCACCATGGCATATGTATACCTATGTAACAATCCTGCAAGATCACCACATGTACCCCAGAACTTAAAGTATAATATAAAAAAGTTATGTTTTAGGATTTATATAGATTCAGTGCATTAGTATTTTAATGTTGGTGTAGCCCAGTCAAATAAATTTCACACGTACCTGGAAATGACCTTAATGGACTTCACCCATTCCTGAGTAGAATTTATTTATTTAAAAGTCTAATTTGCAGATTGTTTTGCACAACTGACTGTTGTATCAGAAGAGATACAACTGTAGTGCAGTTTTAGACAAGCCCCCAAATCAAAATTGCTTAACATAGCAGTTTATTTCTTATTTGTACAAAGTCTAGTATCAGTCTGTGACTTTTCAGAGCAATTATGTACTCACGCTTACTGTTCCTCTCACTCTCTGCCCAAGCCTCTACCCTGTCACAAGTGACATGGACCACATTGCCTCTGTAGCTGATGCATCACAAGAGTCACCTGGATGGTTGTGGCTCTGCCCTTGAATGCTTTGGCCAGGAACTCACATCACTTCCACACACATCTCATTGCCCAGACCTAGTCTTGTGACTTTGTTTAACTGCAAGTGGTTGAAAATTGCCTGCAAAGAGGGGAGAACTGTGTTTTGATGAAAACAGGTAATACTTATTACCGCAAGTTTAAATTCTAGTCTTTCTTTAGCCATGGCAGAGAGCTGGAACAAACTCTGTGCGGGAATGAAAAAAGAGATGATGATTTAAAAGCATTTATCTTTTAGTGGAAATACTATTTTTGAGAAGAAATTGTTATTAACTGTAAATTACCACAGCGGGGTCATTTATTTCAAGTTGCAGGGCTGGTGGCTGTAGTTGCATTTAAAAGTGTTGATCCCAATAGCACACCAAATAAACCACCAGCATCTTTATCTCCACCACAGAGTGTGCTTCTTAAGGAAATCAAACACCAATGGTTCATTCTCAGTGTGTCTCAATCTGTCTGAGTTCCTCTGGACGGAAAGGATGAGAAGTACTGCTTAAAAAAAGAATCAACGATGTATTTATTTTTTGTATTTTTAGTTGATATATTACAGTTGTATATATTGTGGAAATACATGGGATACTTTGATACATGTACACAACATATAATGATCAAGCCAGGGTAACTGGGATATCCCTCACTCAAACATTTCCCTAGTCTTTGTGTTAAGAATATTGCAATCTTCTCTTCTAGCTATTTTGAAGTATACCATAAATTATTGTTAATTAGAATTTTCCTACTGTACTGTCGAATACTAGAACTTACTCATAGTTACTTCATAATTTTCTTGTTAAAAATAGTAGTGCTCGGCTGGACGAGGCGGCTCGTGTCTGTAATCCAAGCACTTTGGGAATCCAAGCTGGTGGATCACGAGGTCAGGAGATCGGGACCAACCTGGCCAACATGGTGAAACCCAATCTCTACTGAAAATACAAATATTAGCAGGGAGTGGTGGTGCCACGCCTGTAGTCCCAGCTACTCAGGAGTCTGAGGCAGGAGAATCGCTTGAACCTGGGAGGCAGAGGTTGCATTGAGCTGAGATCAAGCCACTGCACTTCAGCCTGGCAACAAAGCAAGACTCCATCTCAAAAAAAAAAAAAAAAAAAAAAAATTAGGACTTATGAGATTCATCTAATTTTCTGAAATTATTTTCAAAAGCAATTTTATAACAGAGTATTTTGTGAGCATGCTGATTTGATGAGGAAAAGTTGGGTAATCCAACAAATGTTAGAAAAATATATTTAAAAATTTAGTATTTTCCTATATGCATTCTTTTCTGAGTAGCAACATAAAGGTTAAAAAACAAGATCTGAATTTCTTCTCCCATATAATTTCAGTTCATCAATGTTAGAAAACAGATTTGGCTTATGACAGCTTGGCATTTTTATGTTTTTATAGTTTACCTATTACCGTCTCTTCTAAATTTATATATACCCTATATAGAAGTTTCTATTTTATGTGAAATTATCACTTTTTTCTAATCTATTGGTTCTATGCTTCTTTTAATTTTAAAGATATTTGAGCAAGATAATAATGTTATTCAGATAAATAGGTCGTGTCTACAGATAATTTTATAATGAAAATATTGTGTTAATAGTGACATGAGAGAAAAAATGTCATACCCAACTGTTTTGTGGATTTAGCTGTAAGTCTACAAAGATGCCTTGGTATATAATCCTCCTGGGGATATACACAAAATTTTGAAACCTGCAAAAAGCTAGTATCTGTGAAAGGTAAAAAGTCAAATCACAATGTAAGTAAATAAACATTTAATAACATGTCTATGAACACTATGGAAAATGACTTAATTTTAGTGCTCAAAGATACTTCATTACCTTTGAAATTTTGTAGATTGGATTGTAAATTTTAGTTTTGTAAGAATTTCTTACTCTACAGAACAATGGCTAAAAATTATAGGGAAGGGAAATTAAATGTGTTATTTAAGCCAAAAAATTTTAAAAGTAAAGTTTCTGTCAAATACTTGTGTAATAAAAATTATTATGCATCATAACAAAAAACAGGGGAAATTATGTTGGATTTATAGTCAATGCCATTCAGCAAAAAAAATGAAATTACTTTCATAATCTCATTTTCAGATTGTTCATGGCTAGCACATGGATATACAACTGACTTTTGTATATGGATCCCATATCTTGAAAACTTGTTGAACTTATTTGTTAGTTCTTAGAGATCCGTGTAGATTCCTTAGAATTTTTCTATATATAAGACTATGTCACTTGTAAATACACATAGCTCTACTTTTTATTTTCTAATCTGGATGTTTTTTATTTTATCTTCTTGCCCCATTACTTTAGTAGTTTAGAATCTCCAGTATAATACTGTAGAAGTGGTGAGAGCAGAGATTATTGTCTTGTTCCTGAATTTAGGGGAAATACATCGTCTTTCACCATTACGAGTTATTTTGGATTAATAGAAAATTAATGCCAATATTATACCAAACCCTGCTCCAATATAGCTTTGTTTCCCCCCTTTTTCTTTCTGCTATTGTTATACAAATTATATTTTTATATAAGGATGTTAGCTATAGGTTTTTTCTAAATGTCTGTTTTTCAGTTTGCGGGATTTTCTTTCTTTTACTTGTTTAAGAAACTTTTACAATGAAGAAATGCTGACTTTGTCAAATACTTTTCTGTATCTATGTACTTCACTGTATGTTTTTTGTCTTGAATTCTGTTAATATGGTGTGTCATATCATTGATGTTCAGATGTTAAATCAACTTTAGAATTTTGGGATAAATCTCACTTGATCATTCTATCTAATACTTTTTATTTGCTGTGGGATTGATTTTGCTAATTTATGTTAAAGATGTTTGCATCTATATTTATAAAATTCATTAGTCTGTAGTAATTTTTGTTCTTATGTCTCACGTGGTTTAATATCTCTGGCTTGAGGTCAGGGTAATACCGGTCTTACAGGATGAGTTGGAAAGCATTCTTTTTTTTTTTTTTTCCTATGTTTTTTGGAAAGAGTTTGTGACAAACTGATGCTATTCCTTCTTTAAATATTTGGTGGAATTCACCAGTTAAGCCATAATCTTTTCTATATGGGAAGTTTTCTGATTACTAATCAATATCTTTACTTGTAATAGGTCTTTTCAAATTTTATGTTTCTTCTTGAGTGAGTTTTGGTGCTTCTTATCTTTCCAGAAATTTGTCTATTTCATCTAGGTTACTAATTTGTTGCCATGTAGTTGTTCATAGCATTCCCTTATAATCCTTTTTATTTCTATAAGACGAGTAATGATGTCCATTATTTATTTCCTAATTTTACCAATGTGAGTCTTCTCTCATTTTTTTCTTGATTAGTCTGACTAAAGCCTGCCACATTTGTTGGTCTTTTTAAAGCTTAATCGTTGGTTTCATTGGTTTGGTTTTCTTTACTGCTTTTCTATTCTCTATTTCATTATTTTCACACCAACTTTTATTATTTTTTGTATCTATTTTCTTTGTTTTTAATTTACTCTTCTTTTTCTAGTTTAAGTTGGAAGTTTAGGTTCTATATCTATTATTTTGAGATTTTTCTGATTTTGTAATATAGGTGTTTACAGCCACAAGACCCCTCTACACACTGATTTAGCTGCAATCCACTAGTTTTTGTGTGTTGTGTTTGTATTTTCATCTATCTCAAATTATTTTTCTTCTTGTGCGATTTATTCTTTGACCCATTAGTTACTTAGAAGTGTGTTTAACATTTTCACATTATTTGTGAATTTCTCCAATTTTCTGCTATTGTTAGTTTTTAATTTCATTCATGGTGGTTGAAGAAGATACTTTGTATAATTTCAATTCTTTAAAATGTATTGAAACTTGCTTTATGGCCTAGTAAACAAGCTATCCTAAAGAATGTTTCATGTGTATTTGAGAAGAGTGTGCATTCTGCTTTTTTCAGGTAAAGTTTTTCTATCAATATCTGTTACTAGTTAATTTATGTTTTTCTTCAACTCTTCTATTTCCTTGTAATCTTCTGCCTAGTGATTCTATACATTATTGAAAGCAGGGCACAAAAATCTTCCTATCACTGAATTTTATATGTCTCCTTTCAGTTATGTTAGTATTTGCTTTCTATATTTTGGGGATATTTGTTACATACATACATATTTATAATTATTGTGTTTTCCTGAAATATTGACCCACTTATCACTATAATTGTTATTCTTCGGCTTTAGTAATATTTTTTGGCTTAAGTGTATTTTATATGATATCTTTTAGAGCCATTGTGGCTCTCTTGGAGTTTCATAGTGAATCTCTTTCCATTTTTTGTGTTCACACTATTTGTGTTTTTAAATCTAAAATGAGGGATGTTTTTCTTTTTGCATATAGTTGGATCACCTTTTAAAATCCATTTTGCCAATCTGCCTTTTTATTTGAGTGTATAATCTATTTACATTTAATATAATTACTGATAAAGTCATATTTAATCTGCCATTTTATTTTGTGTTTTCGCTATATGTTTTGTTTTTGATCTATTTTGTTTCTCTATTCTTTCATTAATTTCTTCTTTTTTATCAAATAAGCATTTTCTATTGTATCACTTTAGTTCCCTTATTTTTTATTATTTTTTGAGATACTTTCTTGGTGATTGTCTTGAAGATTACAATTAACATATTAATTTTAAATAAATGATTTTGGATTAATAGAAAATTAATGCCAATATTATACCAAAACTTGCTCTTAATATAATTTCATTTCCCCCTTTTTTCTTTCTGCTATTGTTGTACAAATTATATTTTTATATAAGTATGAAACATAATTTTATAATTCTTTATATAGCTTATTTTTAACCAAACAGAAGAAGAAAAGAGTTACAAACAAAAGTGCATTTATGTGTCTTGTGTTTGCTTATATAGTTGCTTTACTGCTGCTCTTTATCTCTTCATGTAAATATGAGTTCTACCTATTGACTTTTCATGTCAGCCTAAAGGATAGCTTAAAATGCTTTTTGTAGGGCAAGTCTATCAGCAAAGAGTTCCTTTTCTTTTTATTATTATCATTATTTCTAATCTGGGGATGTTTTAATTTCTCTTTTATGCCCCATTGCTTTCTGGCCTCCATGGTTCCTGATAAGTCAGCTGTTAATCTTATTAGGGATCACTTGCATGTGAGGAGTTGCTGATCTCTTGATTCACGATTCTTTGTCTCTGACTTTCAACAGTTTGACTACAGTGCATCTTGATGCAGTCTTTTTTAGTTTATTAAAGGTGAAGTTTGTTGAGATTCTCAGATTTGTTTATTGATGGTTCTTATCATAAAAGTTTTAAAAGGATGTTTTAAGCTAATATATATATATAATATATATATATTTAAGCTAATATATATAATATAAGCTTACAAGCTTACAATATATTTTATATATATAAGATGTTTTAAGCTAATATATCTATAATATATATATTATAGATATATGGTTTAAGCTAATATATATATTAATTAATATTTAAGCTAATATAGGTATAATATATATATTTAATCTTATATATTATATTATATATTAGCTTAAATATATATATAATATAAATATTAGCTTAAAACATCCTTTTAAAATTTTTACAATATGAGAAGAACCATTAATAAACAAATCTGAGAATCTCAACAAACTTCACCTTGAATAAACTAAAACAGGCTGCATCAAAATGCACTGTAGTCAAACTTCTTTGTCAGAGACAAAGAATCATGACTCAACAAGAGATCAGCAACTCATGTATATAATACATATTATATATACATGAGCTTAAATATATATAAAATATATATATTAGCTTAAAAATATATATTATTATATCTATACACATACATATCCGCTTTTTTTCTCTCCTTTCTTTTGAAACTCATGTTATGCCTATACTGGTATGCTTAATGGTGTCCCACACGTCTTATTTTTCTATTTTTCCCGCCCATTTTTCAGACTTGGTAATATCATTTGACCCATCTTCAAGTTTGGTGATTTTTATTTTCTTCTGCCATCTCAAATCTACAGATGGGAAACCCTAGTGATTTCTTCGTTTTCTTTCAAATCCAGGATACCTATCTAAAAAACAAAATCTTATTTGTCTCTATATTAATATCCTCTGCCTTAGCTTTCATTTTTTGCTTGAACAAAGACAATCACTAGAGGTAAAAGATTAGGGCTTTAAAAGCCCTGCCCATGTGAACAGCCCTGCACATGAGCATGGCCTTCTCGGTTCTCAGGATGTTAGAGCTTATCAAAACTCCCTATAGGCTTCTTATTCTCCAGATTCTCTTTTTAAGGTTTTTGGTCAGACTGCTGTTTGCCTCAACTGGTATTACTGCCCCAGGAAGAAGAGATACTAAACAATTGGCACTGATCATTTTGACTAAATTTCCTGGCCATAAGCTTTTTTATTAAATGTACCGTGAGTCAGGAAAAATAAAGACATTCCAGAAAATGAGACTTTCCCAGTGGCTACCAGACAGGTCAAATAAGGACAATTTTCTGCATATGGGGTTTTATGGGAGCTCTAAATTCATTCTGTTCTCTGCAGTGGTTGCTAGATGGTTCATTTTCAAGGCTACTGTGGAGCTGGTGAGTAGAAAATGGTAACACAGCAAGTTAAAATGCCACAAACTTATAGTTTATACTGAGATGCAGTTGTTTTTCTTGAAAAACTCTCCTAAGATTGTTACAAACTGTTGATGAATTTCCAGTTTACAAAAGGTTGATTTTGACAAGTTTTCATTGCTCTCATAGCTCTCACTGGAGTGGGATTTCTGAGATCTTTACCATTTTACCTTAAGTGCTCTGGATTCGTAATCATTCCATTTATTAATAGAGTTTATTTCTTCTTGAATAAATTCTTCATAGAGTTTTCTGACTTAGCTTTCAAAGGTTGTTTCACAGCACCATTATTTCATGCTGGGATTATTTTCTTTGCATTACCACTCTTGTTCTTTAGTGCTTTCCTCTCTTAGATTACTTTTTGTGTGTCTTGGTATTTTCTTTCTTCAAAATATATCTGGAGATCATTTTTTTGAGTTCTTACCTGCTCAAACCGGCTTTATATTTTTATTAAACTTGGCTAATAACTTATGTCTTAAAGTATAAAATTTTTGATTCAAATTCCTTGGGTGAAAATGATCATTTGAGATAATACAATGAGTTCACTCTGAAAAGTAAACATACACACACCTTTCCAAACATAGAACTGATATGCATGTATGTGTGTTTGTATGTATATAGTAGTATGTACAATAAAAATATCCAAACAAAGATGGACAATTTAATAGATAGAACAGAAACTCAGAAAAGGTGGCGACAGCCAGAGGTGGTAAATTCAGCATTGGAAAATGAAGGACATCTAAATGCCCTAGAGAAAATATTGAACATGAGCTATATTCACTGCCTGATGCCTTTGACTAAATCAGAGCTGTCACTCCTATGAGAAAAGACTTAAAGAATAAGCTTGAGCATTAACTGAATATGGCTTCAGTTAGTATGGTTGCTTAGTTGCTGCCTGGATTGCCAGGAGGAGACAGAGCCTCTCAACAAGAAGCTAGATTAAACCAACTGCAGTATGATTTGGAAAATTCAGTATTCCCTCTGAAATACTAGTCATAACCACTAATATAAGACATATTTCTGATGGGGGCCCTTGGGAACTATGTGGAAACCATAAAAACTGCTATTCTTTGGAGAGAGAAAAAAATTATAATATTGAAGAAAAGCTTTAAGACTCAACTATCACAGTAAATGAGAAAATGATATGTAAGCCAACAAACCCAGTCATTAAAATAATAGTTGCTTAGAAAAAACAAGTCATGGGACAAGCTAAAAATTAATAAAATATTTTAAGGTGTTGGAACTGGATCTCTGCAAGGCTAGACCCCCAGCTGCAGGACCTAGAGGCAGTGGCGATAGTGACAATGGTGGCAGTGGTCTCCTGATGGAACAGCCAGGCCCACATCACGCTGTGCTGGTTTACCACCATGATCCTGTTTGCTGCCTTCCTGGGGCTGGGAATGACTTTGCTATAAGGGACCCACATTTCAATATTTTGCCACCAATTTGAACCAAAATATTAGTCATCTTCCTTTAATTTTTGTGGGCCCTACCTTTGAATATTTGAGTGGCTCTGTGACTGATGGAGTTCTTTTTGATATCATGAATTTCTTTTTTTTCTTTTTTTACTTTTGAGAGTGTCAGTGTTGGCTACCACAGTTGGTCTTTATCTTGTTTATTTTTTCAAGACAGCTATATTACTAATTGTCATGGATTGTCATGATGTCTATCTTTGGTGCTTCAACTGGCACCTACGTACAGGTGGTGACATTCCTATCTTGGCTCTTCGAAGAACAAAGGATCTCCACATATGTAGGCATTACACTTCTGTTTTGCTGTGGGTGCCTTTTTGGCTCCGCTGTAAGCTAAACTGGCACTGGGTAAGAGAGTGTCTGTGAAAGCCACACAGTCTGACTTTCACCGTCCTGCACTGACGCTGACTCAGAACCTCTGTTTGGAGGACCTGATGATATGAGTTTACTGTGTTCTAATGCTCTGAATGGTACTTACATTTTTGTAGGTCCTATCTATGTTTTTGCTCTGTTTTTAAAGAAAAGCTTAAGGTGAGGAAAAGCAAAAACATCTGTTCAGACATCTCAAAGAGCTAAATATCACAATGTCCTTCTTTGACTCCTTTTTCTGTTCATTTCTTATGTTGGAGCTGAGGTAACATATAGCGCTTATGTTTTCTCATGTGCAACCATTCATGCTGACATGAACTACAGTGAGGCTACTGGGTTGAACGCCATCTTTTGGGGGACCTTTGTATCTTTCAGGGGCCTGGTAATGTTTTTTGCTGCATTTTTACAGCCCGGAACCATGATTGTGTGAAGCAAGATTGGCAGCCTGGCTTCATCTTTATATCTGGTGCTTTTTGACAATAGCCCAGTTTGTCTTTGTATAGCAACTTCAGCATATGGGGCCTCGATTGCAACTACATTTTCTAGTGGTGCTTCTTGGATTGCACAATACGTGACCATCCATGGAAAACTTGCAGCATTTTTTGTAATCAGTGTAATCAATTTTTTGTAATCATTTTTGTCCTGGAAGAAATGGCTATTGCTATAGAAATTGGAATTTTCAAAAGAAAATACCCTGATTTGCCTGTAGTTCTGTATACATCTCTTTGGGAATATTGATAGCCACTGGTGTTTTATTTCCTGGGATGCATGAATTAGCCACCTCACCTCTTAATCACCATAGAAAAGTAAACAGAAAGAGTGAGGACCAGATACCTTTGCTTTCCAGCTCTGGGCTAAATGACTATGAGGAAGAGAAATGAAGAGGAAGAAAAATGGAATGAAATCCATTTTGAAGTGATTGATATAAATGATAAAATGAAACATTCTGTAATAGGTACATCTAGAGATATTTTGATAGAGTCCACAGCTGAAGTCTCTAATCAATCCCTCTGAAACGTGTTGGTGTTTGAGTCCTCTTCAGTTAATACTGGCAACTACCCTGTGAGGCACTTGTCAGAAACCAGGATAAGAGGAACTAACGCTTAGAGAAGATGGATGACTCATTGACATCCTTGAATAATCACCACTTCTAATGAGGCCATTCAGAGGAGAGCATTAGCAGACTTTCACAATGCTTTCGGGATCAAAATTTCTAGATATAATAATAGCAGAAGCTAAAAAATTTTTAAAATGTTCTGTAATTCCCAGAGTCTTCTATAAATAACCATATGGGGTCATACATGGACAATAGGATCTTGTTATGAGGCCAGTGTTTGGCATGTGGCTGATTAGGAAATATTTTATGTTCTTCATCTCTCAGAGCATGCAAAGAAGGCATTTGTTTTTGAGAAGCTGGGTATTATTCTCATAGAATGAGGCCATGTAAAGTTGAACTGATTTGCTGAACAAATTGCCAGGTATCAATATTCTGCCAGGAAAGTTGAGGAGAGTAGTTTCATAAAAGAGCATCTCTGGAAATGAACAGATATTTTAATTAATTACCTTATCTGTAGGCTTGTATCAAAGAAGGCTTACGACGCATTTGATTTGTTGTGTCTATGAAGAGAACACAGAGCAAGGCCCAAGAGGCCTGGCTTCAAGCTTTGACTCTGCCTTCTGGCTCTGCACTCAGTCATCAATATAGGCCTCGTTTATCTCACCTCCTGACCTGTGATTCTAGAAATGAAAATGAGATGATTTCCAAATTGGGAATCATAAGTTCTAAAGTTTGTGCAAGATGTGTGCTAGAAGTACCAATCTGTTCTTCATTCTAAATGAGAAGTGAAACAGAAATGATAAGTAGCATTAAGAATGTGCTGATGGTTATGAATACATGTCAATTTATTATGCTTAATATTTAATATTTTAATTGAATAACTATATGAAAAATATATGCTTTTTAAGTACTGCATTTCGTTGATCCTAGGTTGTAACTTAGGATCCCCCCCACCCTGCCATGGTTTTAACATCTTTGAAATCAGGACATGTCTTACAATAAGTGACCATTAACATTGTGACAAAATTTAATTGTTAATCTGTTTACATATGCATATATAAAATAATATGCTTTACAGAAAAGGTTTTAAAATAATTCAGGTTAGTGTCTGAGTTGGGTACTCTGGAAAGAGTTGTGTTAGGAGTGAAAGTGACTTATTGAAGGGTAATTCTTGTGTAACATAAAGGAGAGATAAGCAGTAGTAATCAGGACAAACCTTCAGATACAGGTCTATGAAAGAGGAGGGGGCAGGAAGAAGGACTGGATAGAAAGTATCTTAAACTGAAGTACAGCTGATACTATGTCTCAGCAAACCTAATAGGGAACTCTAGCACAAAAATACAGTACAGGACTCCTGCTATGATCAGAAATGATTACATAATAGATGTCCCATGTTGCCTATCCATCAGTTACGAGCTTCCAGGAAGAACAAATCCTAAAGATACCTGCAGGTAGAGAGGGTCAGCTCACTACACATCCTACCACAAATTCCCTCTTAAAGAGGGAGCAGATTATGTGCAGAAAATATGAAAACAAACAAGTAGAAATTAAATAAGTTTATATGCATTTGAAATGAATTGATTTGTAGTCCTAAAGATGAAAAATATGCATTTTAAATAATATAAATAAGTGAAAGAGACTCTCTAGATTGGATATAGGTGAATAAAGAATGTGTAACTAGAAAAGGAAATGCATAATTAACCACATAAAGCATAAGGAGAAAGATATATTTTTGAAATATTAAAACTATAAAAATACATTAGAAAATAAGAAAAAACTTACTAAGTTTCTCTCTAGAGATGATAAAAGAAGAGCCAATGAAACCAAAGAAGTTGAAAATAATAAAGATAATAATAGAAATCAATGAATTTTGAAACAGGAGAATAACAAAGAAAATCAATAAAATAAAAAGCTGGTTAGTCACTAAAATTGATGAACTACTAGCAAGGCTGAAAGAAAAAGAGATAAATACAAATCATCAATATTAGGAATGAGACTAAATATATCATTACAGATTCCTTTCCATAAGGAAAATATGGGAATATTAGCAACAACTTTACTATCATAAATTCAATAACTTAGATGAAATAGACCAATTTTTCGAAAATGAAAAACCTTTACTACTTATTCCAATATATCTCATAGTGTTAGATGCCAAAATTCTCAACACATTATTAGAAAATTGAACGTCACAATGTATAAATATGATTATACCCAATGACCAAATGAGATTTATTTCAGCTATGTAAGCTAATTCAATATTAATAAATCAACCAATACTTTCTATTATATCAACATGCTAAAGAAAAAAATCTTACCATCATGTCAATTGACAGAGGAAAAAGTAATGACAAAATCTAACACCTGCTCATGGTAAAATCTCTTGGAAAGTTCACAATAAAAAGAACTACTCTAACCTGATAAAGAATATCTACAAAAATATCTAAATTTAATATCAACCATTTGTATTTCTTTTTTCAGAGATGGGTATTATTCTGTCACTCAGGCCGGAGCATAGTGATACCATCATAGCTCACAGCAGCCTTGAACTCCTGGGACCAAGCAATCCTCCTACCTCAATCTCTGAAGTAGCTGGGATTACAGGCTCGTGCCAGCACATCCAGTTTAACATAATACTTAACAGGCTGAATGCTATCCCTGTAACATCAGGAACGGGCAGGGGTGTCCACTCTCACTACTCTTAGGCAACATAGGATTAGAAGTTCTAGATATTGTAATTTAGGCATGAAAAATGAAAAACACACATATTGGAACAGAAGAAATAAAATTGTATTTTCATGTTTCATGATATTCTACAAGAAAACCCCAAGAAAGCTAAAAACCAAAACTTCTAGATATTATAAATTCAGCAAGACCATAGAAAGTAAGATCAACATATACAAAATCAATCACATTAATATATACTATAATGAATACGTGGAAGCCAAAAATAAACACAGTACTATCTACAATCACTTCAAAGAAAATAAAAATACTGGTGGTGGGCTGGAAAGATGGCAGAATAAGAATAGCTCCTGTCTGCAGCTCCCAGTGAGATTAACATAGAATGCAGGTGATTTCGGCATTTCCAACTGAGGTAACCGGCTCATCTCATTGGGACTGGTTAGACAGTGGGTGCAGCCCATGGAGAGTGAGCAGAAGCAGGGTGGGGTGTTGCCTCACCCTGGAAGTGTAAGGGATTGGGGAACTCCCTCCCCTAGCCAAGGGAAGCCATTAGGGACTGTGCTGTGAGGAACGGTGCACTCTGGCCCGCACACTACACTCTTCCCACGGTCTTTGCAACCTGTAGACCAGGAGGTTCCCTCAGATGCCTGTGTCACCAGGGCCCTGGGTTTCAAGCACAAAACTGGGTGGCCATTTGGGCAGACACCGAGTTAGCTGCAAGAGTTTTTTTTCATACTCCAGTAGCACCTGGAATGCCAGTGAGACAGAACTGTTTACTCCCTTGGAAAGGGGGCTGAAGCTAGGGAGCCAAGTGGTTTAGCTCAGCGGATCCCACCCCCACAGAACCCAGCAAGCTAAGATCCACTGGCTTGAAATTCTTGCTGTCAGCACAGCAGTCTGAAGTCCACCTGGGGCACTCTTGTAGGGGGAGGGGCATTGTCCCATTACTGAGGCTTGAGTAGACAGTTTTCCCCTCACAGTGTAAACAAAGCTGCCAAGAAGTTTGACCTGGGCGGAGTCCACCACAGCTCTGCAAAGCAGCTGTAGCCAGACTGCCACTCTGGATTCCTCCTCTCTGGGCAGGGCATCTCTGAAAGAAAGGCAGCAGTTCCAGTCAGGGGCTTATGGATAAAATTCCCATCTCCCTGGGACAGAGCACCTGGGGGAAGGGGCGGCTAT
Source organism: Cacajao melanocephalus (assembly GCA_963573385.1). Classification (NCBI taxonomy): domain Eukaryota; kingdom Metazoa; phylum Chordata; class Mammalia; order Primates; family Pitheciidae; genus Cacajao; species Cacajao melanocephalus. The sequence goes on along the minus strand of CAUYLG010078465.1, from coordinate 2,916 downwards.
TGGCACAGCTTCAGCAGACTTAAATGCTCCTGCCTGCCAGCCGTTATCTACATTAGATATTTCTCCTAATGTTATTCCTCCCCTTGCCCCATACTGCTTAATAGGTCCCAGTGTGTAATATTCCCCTCCCTGTGTCCGTGTGTTCTCATTGTTCAACTCCCACTTATGAGTGAGAATGTGTGGTGTTTGGTTTTCTGTTCCTGTGTTAGTTTGCTGAGAATGATGGTTTCCAGCTTCATCTACGTCCATGAAAAGGACAGGAACCCATTCTTATTTATGGCTGCGTAGTATTCCATGGTGTATATGTGTCACATTTTCTTTATTTCAGTCTAACATTGATGGGCATTTGGTTGGTTCCAAGTCTTTGCTATTGTTAACAGTGCTGCAATAAACATACGTTTGCATGTGTCTTTATAGTATAATGATTTACCATCCTTTGGGTATATATCCAGTAATGGGATTGCTAGGTCAAATGGTATTTCTGGTTCTAGATTCTTGAGGAATTGCCACACTGTCTTTCAAAATGATTGAACTAATTTACACTCCCACCAACAGTGTAACAGCATTCCTATTTCTTCGCATCCTCTCTAGCATCTGTTTTTTCCTTACTTTTTAATGATCGACATTCTAACTGGCATGAGATGGTATCATTGTGATTTTGACTTGCATTTCAGTAATGATCATTGATGATGAGCAATTTTTTATATGTTTGTGGGTCACATAAATGTCTTCTTTTGAGAAGTGTCTGTTCATATCCTTCACCTTCTTTTTGATGGGGTTGTTTGTTTTTTTCTTGTAAATTTGTTTAAGTTCCTTGTAGATTCTGGATATTAGCCTTTTGTCAGATGGATAGATTGCAATAATTTTCTCTGTAGGTTGCCTGTTCACTCTGATGATAGTTTCTTCTGCTAGCTTTTGAATTTGTTTGCTCTTGCTTCTCTACTTCTTTTAATTGTAATGTTAAGGTGTCGATTTTAGATCTTTCCTGCTTTCTCCTATGGGCATTTAGTGCTGTAAATTTCCCTCTAAACATTTCTTTAACTGTTTCCCAGAGATTCTGGTACATTGTGTCTTTGTTCTCCTTGGTTTCAAAAAACATCTTGATTTCTGCCTCAATTTTGTTATTTACCCAGTACTCATTCAGGAGCAGGTTGTTCAGTTTCCATGTAGTTGTGTGGTTTTGAGTAAATTTCTTAATCCTGAGTTCTAATTTGATTGCACTGCAGTCTGAGAGACTGTTTGTTATGATTTCTGTTCTTTTGCATTTGCTGAGGGGTGTTTTACTTCCAATTATGTGGTCAATTTTAGAATAAGTGCAATGTATAATTTGTTCATTTGGGGTGGAGAGTACTGTAGATGTCTATTAGGTCTGCTTGGTCCAGAGCTGAGTTCAAGTTCTGAATATCCTTGTTAATTTTCTGTCTTGTTGATCTGTCTAATATTGACAGTGGAGTGTTAAAGAATTCCACTATTATTGTGTGGGAGTCTAAGTCTTTTTGTAGGTCTCTAAGAACTTGTCTTATGAATCTGAGTGCTCCTATATTGGGTGCATATATATTTAGGATAGTTAGCTCTTCTTGTTGCATTGATCCCTTAACCGTTATGTAAATCCCTTCTTTGACTTTTTTGATCTTTGTTGGTTTAAAACTTGTTTTTTTAATCAGAGACTAGGATTGCAATCCTTGCTTTTTTTTTTTTCCTTTCAATTTGCTTGGTAAATATTCTCTGCTCCTTTATTGTGAGCCTATATGTGTCTTAGCATGTGAGATGGGTCTCCTGAATACAGCACATTTATGGGTCTTGACTCTTTATCCAATTTGCCAATCTGTGTCTTTTAATTGGGGCATTTAGCCCATTTCCATTTAAGGTTAATATTGTTATGTGTGAATTTGATCCTGTCATTATGATACTAGCTGGTTATTTTGCCCAATAGTTGATGCAGTTTCTTCGTAGTGTTGATGATATTTACAATTTGATATGTTTTTGCAGTGGCTGGCACTGGTTGTTCCTTTACCTGTTTAGTGCATCCTTCAGGAGCTCTGGTAAGGCAGGCCTGGTGGTGACAAATCTCTCAGCATTTGCTTGTCTGTAAAGGATTTTATTTCTCTTTTGCTTACGAAGCTTAGTTTGGCTGGATATGAAATTCTGCATTGAAAATTCTTTTCTTGAAGAATGTTGAATATTGGCCCCCCACTCTTTTCTGGGTTGTAGGGTTTCTGCAGAGATCTCTTCTGTTAGTCTGATGGGCTTCCCTTTGTGGGTAACCCAAGCTTTCTTTCTGGCTGCCCTTAACATTTTTTTCTTCATTTCAACTTTGGTGAATCTGACAATTATGTGTCTTGGGGTTGCTCTTTTTGAGGAGTATGAGTATTTTTGTGGTGTTCTCTGTATTTCCTGAATTTAAATGTTGGCCTGTCTTGCTAGGTTGGAGAAATTCTCCTGGATAATATCCTGGAGAGTATTTTCCAACTTGGTTCCATTCTACCCGTCACTTTCAGGTACACCAATCAAATGTAGGTTTGGTCTTTTCACATAGTCCCATATTTCTTGGAGAATTTGTTCTTTCCTTTTCATTCTTTTTTCTCTAATCTTGTCTTAACATTTTATTTCATTAAGTTGATCTTCAATTTCTGATATTTTTTCTTCCACTTAATTGATTCCGCTATTGATACTTGTGTCTGCTTCATGAAGTTCTTGTGTTTTGTTTTTCAGCTCCATCAGGTCATTTATATTCTTCTCTAAACTGGTTATTCTAGTTAGCAATTCCTATAAGATTTTTTCAAGATTCTTAGCTTCCTTGCATTGGGTTAGAACATGCTCCATTAGCTCAGAGGATTTTGTTATTACCTACCTTCTGAAGCCTCCTTCTGTCAATTTTGTAGCAATTTACAATCCCATCAGCAGTTTATGGGAGTT